>JAHRHZ010000061.1:6964370-7018113 GCA_024137785.1 Ginglymostoma cirratum | reverse complement strand
TGGACCCTTCTTCAGAAAAGATGGGTCCAGACCCGAAAGGTCAGCTTTCCTGCTCCTCTGATGCTGCTTGGCCTGCTGTGTTCATCCAGCTCTACACCTTGTTATCTCAGATTCTCCAGCATTGGCAGTTCCTGCAGTCTCATTCTTTCAGTGTACCACTTCAAACTGCATTATCTATAAACCACCCAGCAGGTGGCAGCATTTTCCTTCTGTCATTCACTGGATTCTATCACAATTAAGAAAAATCTAGCATACCTGATAGAAGGGTAGGCTCAGGTTCAAGTCCCACCTCCTCCAGAGGTGTGTAGGAATATCTCTGTTCAGGCTGATTACAAAATATCTAATTTAAAACAAGTAATTTGAATGGATTTTGCACATCTGTTTTAAGGAACATAAACTAAAAATAGTAATCAAAATATTGATTAAAATTTCTTCACATTTGCCCAATCCCCTTGGTGAAGACTGGTGAAGACACGTCTAGGTCCCTTGCAGTTAGAATCAGGTGAATTCATAATGGTGTAAGAAAGAGATGGCAGACCAGTTGAACAAATACTTTGGATCTGTCTTCACTAAGGAGAACACAAATAACCTTCAGGAAATGCTAAGGGACAAAGGGTCAAGCATAAAGGAGGAACTGAAGGAAATTCTTATTAGTCAGGAAATGGTATTGGGAAAAATGGTGGGATTAAAACCTGATAAGGCCCCAGAGCCTAATGCTCTGCATCCCTGAGTCCTTAAGGAAATGGTCCTAGAAATAGCGAATGTATTGGTGATCATTTTCTATAGATTCTGGAAGGCTACCAATGGATTGAAGGGTAGCTAATGTAACCTCACTTTTAAAAACAAATGGAGGGAGAAATTGTGGATTTATAGTCTGGTTAGCCTGACATCGGTGGTGGCGAAAATGCTAGAATCAATGATTAAGGATGTAGTAACTGAACATTTGGAAAGCAGTGACAAAATTGGTCATAGTCAGTGTGGATTCACTAAAGGCAAATCATTCTTGACAAATCTTCTGGAAATTTTTTGAGGATGTGACCAGTAGAGTGGACAAGGGTGAATCATTCAATGTTGTGTATCCGGACTTTCAAAAGGCTTTTCACAAGGTCCCACGCAATAGATTAGTAAATGGAATCAAAGCTCACGGTGTCAGAGGTAATGTATTGACGTGGATAGAGAACTGGTTGGTAGACAAGAAGCAGAGGGTTGGAATAAATGTGTCCTTTTTAGACACAGACAAGCAGTAAAAAATGGGGTACCACAGGGTACAGTGCTGGAACCCCAGGTGTTCACAATATCCATTCACGATTTCGACAAAGACATTGAATGCAATATCTTCAAATTTGCAGATGACACTAAGTTGGGTGGCAGTGTGTGCTGTGAGGAGGATGCTAAATGGCTGCAGGGTGACTTGGACATTCTGGCTGAGTTGGTAAACACTTGGAAAATGCAATATAATGTGGATAAGTGTGAGGTTATCCACTTTGGTGGCAAAAACAGGAAGGCAGATTATTATCTGAATGGTGGCAGTTTAGGAGAAGGTGAGATGCAACAAGACCTGGGTGCCATGGTGGAACAGTCGCTGAAGGGTTGTATGCAGAAGCAGCAGGTGGTGAGGAAAGCTAATGGCATGCTGACCTTCATAGTGGGAGGAATCAAGTATCAGAGTAGGGATGTCTTGCTGCAGTTATACAGGGCCTTGGTGAGGCCACACCATGAGTATTATGTGCAGTTTTGGTCTCCTAGTCTGAGGAAGGACATTCTTGCTATTGAGGGAGTCCAGTGACAGTTCACCAGATTGTTTCCCAGGATGGCAAGACTGACATATGAGGAGAGACTGCATCGACTTGGCTTGTACTTGCTGGACCAGTTCTCTGTCCACGTCAATAGGGATTGCAGTCTAAAAATAAGGGGTCAGTCATTCAGGACTGAGATGAGGAAGAATTTCTTCACTCTGAAAGTTGTGAACCTGTGGAATTCTCTCCCACACGAAACTGTTGGGGCCAGTTCATTAGGTATATTCAAGAGGGAGCTGGACATGACCCTTGCTGCTAAAGGAGATGAAGGGGTATGGGGAGAGGGTGGGTGTGGGTTATTGAAATTGCATGATCAGCCTAGATTATATTGAATGGTGGTGCTCGAAGAGCTGAATGGCCTACTCCTGCACCTATTTCCTATGTTTCTATTTGTCCCAAATATTTTCGTGTTATGATGAACACTGAGCTTTATAGGATGCTTATGCCGTGAAATTTCCCTTTAAATCCAAGTTGTCTTTTGGGAGAAGAAGTTAAAACGATATCTGCTGATATTGTCATTGGACACACCTTTATTCAATATATGGTGCAAATGGGACTCTTGTCGCCCAGAGGTAGTGTTCTTACCTCTGAGCCAGGAGGCCCTCGTTCAAGTCCCACCTGCTCTGGAGTTTTTTGGAACATCTCTCGACAGGCTGTTATAAAAAGTTCTGCAGGGTGCAAGGGCTGTTTTAGGAGGTCCAGGCCAGTTAATGTAACTTCAATAGTGGTAAGGTTTGAGAATTAAACAGGAAAGAAGTTGACAGGCACTTGGGGAGGTGTGAGTTTGTTAAGGTGCATATAGTACAGGTGTAATTTTTGAAGTCTGGATTTCCAAAAAGTAACGTAAGTATCAGTTACTTTTGTAAATCGTTTCTTTTTAAAACTAGCAAGATCAGAGTTATTTCTGGAATACTGACCTAATCCTGTATATGTCAAAAATCAGTTGAGTGCAAACCTCTGTGCTGTTCATTAAAAGATGTATATAATATGTTTTTT
Source organism: Ginglymostoma cirratum (assembly GCA_024137785.1). Taxonomy (NCBI): domain Eukaryota; kingdom Metazoa; phylum Chordata; class Chondrichthyes; order Orectolobiformes; family Ginglymostomatidae; genus Ginglymostoma; species Ginglymostoma cirratum. The sequence continues at coordinate 7,015,321 of JAHRHZ010000061.1, read as the reverse complement.
ACAACAATAAACCTGCAAAGTCATCAGATTTGTTATCAGAATAAAAGGATATAGAATGAGCACTTCCTTAAAAATACAGTTCAAAAGATTTTTCCTGTTCAGAAGACACCATTTGTTCAGTTCAAAGGCAAATTTAACTCCTCTACCAGAGAAGAAAAGAAAATTAGGGAAGAAGTTACCTCCTCAGAAGGATTTCATTTGTGAAACTTGCAAACCAGGAGAGTTTGGTTAGAAATCTGTAAGTTATTAGAACTAAGAAGTTTCAACTCTCAGATTTGTGGAAAAGTTTATTTTTAGCAGATTTGAAAAGAACACTCAGGAGTCAATTAAGCAAAAATCTAAAGAGTTGAGATAGGGAAATGTGTTCTCTTGACTTCAATCAATGTAATGGATAGTGTAACAAAATCAATTCAAACGTTGTCTTGCTGAATATTTTGAGATCATAGTGGTTGTGGTGTATATATAGACAGCTTTGTCTGTTTTTTTGTAAAGTTTCTTCTTTTGTTCTATTGTTAAGGAGAGTCTGCAGACTAGTGTGATTATGTCTCAACAATTAACTGAACAAAACATGATATGATTTATCAAGCCAGGTTTCTTTGAAGAAGATATTTGGCACGCTTGCTTTCATCAGTCAGAGCATTGAGTATAGGAGTTGTGACGTCATGTTACAGCCGTACAAGGCATTGGTCAGGCCACACTTGGAGTACTGCATACAATTCTGGTCACCCTGCTATAGAAAGGATACTATTAAAGTGGAAAGGTTGCAACAAAATTTTAGAAGGATGTTACCAAAACTGGAAGGTTTATGTTGCTTGGAGAAGCTGAATAGGCTCAGACTTTTTTCAGCTGAGCGTAGGAGGCTGGGGGATGACCTTCTAGAGGTTATAAACTCAGAAGGGGCATAGATAAGCTGAATAGCCCAGGTCTTTTCCCTGGGGTAAGGAAGTCCAAAACTAGAGGGAATAGGTTTAAGGTGAGAGGAGAAAGATTTAAAAGAGACCTGAGGGGCAATGTTTCGACTCAGAAAATGGTGCATTTATGCAATGAACTGCCAGAGGAAATGGTAGGGGAGTGTACAATTACAGCATTTAAAAGACATTTGGACAGGTACATGGATAGGAAAGGTTCGAGGAATATGAGTCAAACGCAGGGAAATGGGAGTAGTTCAGCTGCGAAGCCTGTTGGGCCAAGGGGTCTGTTTCCTTGCTGTATGCCTCACTAACTCTATCATATTTGTGCAGTAGCATCATCAGCTGGGAACATAACAATAGTGAACTAGTACATATTTGTAAAAGGCAAATCTAATCGAATTGATTTTATTTAGTGAAGCTACGAAGATGAATGATGAAGGGTATTTAGTTTGTTGTCTGTGAAGAAAACATTTGAGAAAGTACCACTTAAAAGGCTAACAAAATTGAAGCTTTTAGAATAGAAGATTCAATATCCCATTGGTTTCAAAACTATTGACTTAATTACAGAAAGCAGCAAGTCAGGTAGATGGTTGTCCTTTGGACCAGAAGCTGGAGACTGTGGAACGTACGATAAAGAGGCAGAAGTAGGTTGATACCAGGTATTGAGGAACTATCTTATGAGGAGAGATCAAGTTGACTGGGCCTGTATTCATTGCAGTAGAGAGGAGTGAGAGGCAATCTTAATGAAACATACACGATTCTTAGAGGTTTCCAAGAGGGTAAGTGTGGAAGAGTTGCTTCCCCATGTGGGAGAGTTATAGATCATCATAGAATCCTTACAGTGTAAAAGCAGACCACTTGACCCATCAAGTCTGCACCACCCCTCCAAAGAGCATCCCATTCCCACCCTAGACACTATGGGCAATTTAGCATAGCCAATCCGCCTAACCTGCACATCTTTGGGCTGTGGGAAGAAACCGGAGCACCTGGAGGAAACCCACGCAGACATGGGGAGAATGTGTAAACTCCACACAGTCACCCAAGGCTGGAATCAAACCTGGATCACTGGCACTGTGAGGCAGCAGTGCTAACCACTGATCCACCATTCTACCCTAACAGCAATCTAGGACCAGAGGACATAATCTCAGAATAAAAAGTCACGCATTTAAGACAGAAATGAGGAGGAATTTCTTGGTCTACCAGCCTGGCGTGGCAGTCTCTCAGCCCGGCATGTCCTCAACATTGGAATCCATCCTCAAGGTCGAGGCTGGCATGGTCTAGATGCGAGGTATTGGTGTGGACTGGGTTAGAAGGACTGTTATGCTGAACTTTTATTTCGGTACTTTTCTGTATTCTTTCCCTATGAATTTATATTTAAGAATCTGCACCTAGGTACCTAACATGGCGCCAAAGTGGCGACTTGTAAATTGTTCACTGTACTCATTTGAGTGCATGTGACAATAAAGCTAATCCTAAAAGTTCTAAAATTCCAAATTCAAGGCTGAGATAGTCAGATATTTTATCAGTAAGGGAATCATGGGTTTTGCCCATCAAATCTGCTCTGCTATTCAATGAGACCTTTGCCAATTTGATAGTCATCAAATCCATTTTCCTGCCTTCTCCCATAATCCTTGATGGAGCACAAGTTCTTTTTTTGAGTTCGGTTGCCACCAAAATACTGATATAATTGCACACATAACAAGCTTAAAAGCCTTTTAAAATAATTAATGCTGTGAAATGCTTGGAAATATTTTGACGTGACAAAAATTATACATCAATGCAAACAATATAATGTAAAATGTAAAGTTAAAATATCATGCTACCAAGTGTCACAAGAAACCAGCAGTAAAAAAAAATCCATTTAGCCCTTGAAGCCTGCTTTTTTTCCAAACCATTTTCAATGTATCCAACTGGGAATTCTACTCCACAATATTTATTTTAAAAATTGGAGATCAACTCCAGAAGATTAATTTGAATTCACTTAAGCATTCAATGCTCTGTACATACAAATAAATTATGCAATAATTCCATTGTGGATCACTTCCTCTGACAAGCTTAAACTGAGGATGTCACTCATAGTCCGGAAGCATAGCATTTGTTTAGATAGATATTTGCATATTTTAAGATGGAATGACCCATCAAATGTGATTAATTAAAGTACAGACATTGTTTTGATTGGTAATAATAACCAGAATTTTATCTTTGTCCATCTTATTTCTGCACAAAGAATGAACACATATGTACATAAATATATATGTAAGAGTCAAAACAAGAAGGCAAATACTCGCTAGTAGAAATAGCCACCTGTTGCAACTATTTTAGCATGTAGTAGATGGAGTAATGGGTGTACTTGAGCAGTGTAAAGTCTATTTTAGACCCACTTGCTGCAATTGCTTTGCATTAAGTGGAAGAGTTGCTTCTCCTTTGCTTAGGATTGTTGAGAAGTTAGTAAGACCAAAGTCCTTATCAGTGCTAAATGTTAAGATATTGTTAACATTTTGAAATCGCCTGAACCCCATGATCCTTGAACCCTCGTTTGCTGGTCCAGTCGCCCTCCCTCTTGACGATTAGTTTACAGCTACCTCTTAGTAAAATGTACAAGTTGTCACAGGCTGAAGGATGAGTTTTACGATGGTCATTGGCCTCCCAGTTCAAGCAAAAGGCACATGGGAACACCATCCCTAAGTTCCCTCCAAGTCACCACCATCCTGACTTAGGAAAATAAGTTACTACTGCTTGTCATCACATATTCAAAACCCCTGAAACATAATGGTTGGTTTACCTAACCCATCCTTAGTCCATAGTGTTTAAGGAGACAGCTCACCATTACTTTCTCAAAAGCAGATAGGGATGGACAATGCTGGCCTTGCCAGTTTCATGTACTGGTTCTTCAATAGTTTACATTTTCAACTTTACAGAAAGGCTGGATTGCTTTGGCTTCACCATAGTGTTTGTTCCTGTTGTTTTACAATTTAACTAATTTGAAGGCAGAAAAAAATGGTCAGATCCTCGTTGATTGAATGATGAATTTGTAAAACAGCCTCTTCAAGTACTACCTTAGTTTAATCTTAGAGATTTTTAACACAGTTCTGGAAACACAAGCTAATTTTCCTCAAGGAAGGCACTTAAGAGATCAGATTAAGGGGAACAATGGCTTTGGGAGGGGAAGGGGGAATTGTAAGGCTCTTAAAGGTTATGAAGAAAGTGAGAGATAACACCATGAAGGAATTTAAGTACGAGGATGAGAAATTTGAGGTGTGGGGTTGCAGGAACAAGTGTAGGCCAGCAAAGAATAAAAGGGATGCGTGAGCAAGACTTGCTGTGGGATAAAAGGCAGCAGAGTTTCACGGAGTTGAAGTTTATGGACAGAGATGAATGAGGAACCAACCAATTGTTCAGTTTCGAGGAGATAAGTGCATAGGGAAAGGTTTAGTGAATGGCAATGTTACTGTTCTATTTGGAACTTGGTTGCAGCAGAAGATTCCCATAAGGATAGTGGAAATGCTTTATGAATGCCTCAAAGCATCTCTGAAGAGATCAAACATGCTCATTGATTTATGGGAGTTCCTGGTTTGTGATTGATCAAAATGAGACATCATTCAGGAAGGCACCAAACACATTGCAAAGCTTCATCCGGAGCCCATTTGAGGCAAAGATGAGACATTGGAGAGAGGGCACAAACATCCAAACAACTCATCTACCCAAATGTCCAAGCACCACCTGCAACATCGCACCCACCCCCCCAACACACACACACACACACACTACATTGTAGAGTCTGCGACGTGGGTATTGGCTTTGTCAACCATCTCAGAACCCACCTAACTGGAATGGAAACAAAGCATCATCTATTCTTTTATTGGGGCTGGAAAGCTCAGTTCAAGGTGAAAGAGATAGTGAACAGTGTGCTTCAGCCTAAGACAAATGCTGCACAAGAGAAGAATTGGTAACAAGTACAAAGTCTGGGACTGGCACCCCAGGCAATACTTTCAGTTTTCCAACAAAGTAACTGAAGAAAATTGCTGTAAATCCAAGAAAACATTTTGGAAAAATTAAGAGAAAATGGATGTATGAAGAGAAATGTTGAAGAGATAGAATTATCATCAGTGCATATGTGGAAATTGACGCCAACATTGTGAACTTTGTCAACAAAGGGCATTGTATACTTTAGGGAGAGGTGAGAGTCAAAGACAGATTCTGTGGTGAATGCAGATGTAAAAATACAGGTTTGAGAATAGAACACAGTGCTGGAGATGGCCTGACTGTGTTTGAATCATTAAAAGGAGAACCAGGCAAGGGCAGTACAACCCAGATCGAGTCATAGAGCTGTACAGCGTGGAAACCGACCCTTCGGTCCAACTCGTCCATGCCAACCAGATATCCTAAATTAATTTAGTCCCATTTGCCAGCATTTGGACATATCTCTCCAAAACCTTCCTATTTATATGCCCATCCAGATGCCTTCTAAATGTTGTAATTCTACCAGCCTCCATCACTTTCTCTGGCAACTCATTCCATATATGCACCACCCTTAGTGTGAAAATATTGCCCCTTAGGTCCCTTTTAAATCTTTGCCCTCTCAACATAAACCTATGCCCACTACACCACCCTGGGGAAGAGACCTTGTCTATTCACTGTATTCATGCCCTTCATGATTTTATAAACCACTGTTAGGTCACTCCTCACCTTCCAACACTTCAGAGAAATTTGCCCCAGACTATTCAGTCTCTCCCTCTAGCTCAAACACTCCAACATTGGCAACATACTTGTAAATCTTTTCCGAATGCTTTCAACATTCACAACATCCTTCCTACATCAGGGAGACCAGAATTGAACACAGTATTCCAAAAGTGGCCTAACCAATCTCCCATACAGCCACAATATGACCTCCCAACTCCTATACTCAATGCACTGACCAATAAAGGCAAACATAACAAATGCCTTCTTCACTTCCTATCTATCTGCAACCCCACTTTCAAGGAGCTATGACCCTGCTCTCCAACGTCTCTTTGTTCAGCAACACTCCCCAAGACCTTACCATTAAGTGTTTAAGTCCTGCCCTCATTTGCCTTTCCAAAATGCAGCACCCCATATTTATCTAAATTGCTTCTAGGTATGCTCCATACTCTCCTTGGAATAAAGTATGACTTTTCTCCTTATTCATTCACGGGATGAGGGCATCGCTGGCCAGGCAGTATTTATTGCCCATTCCTAATTGACCAGAGGGCAATTAAGAGTCAACCACATTGCCGTGGGTCTGGAGTCACATGTAAGCATGGCAGTTTCCCCTCTCTAAAGGGCATTAGTGAACCAGAAGGGTTTTTCCTGACAATCCACAATGGATTCACAGTCTTCATTACATTATTAATTCCAGATATTTATTGAATTCAAATTCCACCATCTGCCATGGTGGGATTTGAACCTGGGTCCCCAGAACATTATCCGGGTCTCTGGAGTAACAGGCTGGTGATAATACCATTAGGCCATTGCCTCCCCTACTTGGTGAGTAAGCAGAAGACATGCAAAACAGGACAGCTGCTGGAAGAGGGAGGGGAATGAAAGAGTCTCAGGAAAAAGACATGCTGTTCAGGGAGTATTTCTCTTAACCTCGGAATTACCAGTGGGCAGAAACAAAATGAGGTCTCAAGATGAGAGATTAGCAGTTCTCTGATGAGTAACTCACCTCCTGACTCTGCAAAGTATGCCTACCATTTCTCTTCTGAATGCTTTCAAGTTTTATAATATCCTTCTTACAGCAGGGAGACCAGAATTGCATGCAGTATTCCAATTGTGGTCAAACTGATATCCTGTACAGCTGCAAAATGACCTTCCAACACCTATACTCAATGCACTGACCAATAAAGACAAGCTTACTAAAAGCCTTCTTCACTCTCATATCTGCCTGCAACTCCATTTCAAGGAACTATGACCCTGCACTCCAAGGTCTCTTTGTTCAGCAACACTCCCCAGCACCTTACCATTAAGTGTATAAGTCCTGCTCTGATTTGCCTTTCCAAAATGCAGCACCTCACATTTATCTAAATTAAACTCTATTTGCCACTCCTTGGCCCATTGGCCCATCTGATCAAGCTCCCATTGTACTCTGAGGTAATCTTCTTTGCTGTCCAATACACTTCCAATCTTGGTATCATCTGCAAACTTACTAACCGTACTTACTACGTTCACATCCAAATCATTTATATAAATTATGAAAAGCAGCAGACCCAGCCCTGATCCTTGTGGCACACCACTGATCACAAGTCTCCAGCCTGAAAAGCAATCCTCCACAACCACCCTGTCTTATACCTTTGAGCCAGTTTGGTATCCAAATGGCTAGTTCCCCTACCAGCCTTGTCCTTCACCCAAACAGGAACATACTGTGTCTGGACCCCGTTGTCTCATTTTTGAAGGCTTCCTTCCCATTTTCCAGCCGTCCCTTTACCTGTGAATTTCTGCCCCCAATCAACTTTTGAAAGCTCTTGCATTATACCATCAAAACTGGCCTTCCTCCAAGTTAGAATGTTAACTTTTAGATCCAGTCTATCTTTTTCCATCACTATTTTAAAACTAATAGAAATATGGTCACCGGCCACAAAGTGCTCCCCAATGACACCTCAATCATCTGCCTTATTTCCCTTATCAAATTTTTCTACTTCTCTAGTAGGTACATCCTCATACTGAATCAGAAAATTTTCTGGTACACACTCAACAAATTCCTCTCCATCCAAGCACTTGGACACTGTGGCAGTCCCAGTCTATTTTTCAAAAGTTAAAATCCCTTACCACCCTGTTATTCTTACAAATAACTGAGATCTCCTTACAAATTTGTTTCTCAATATCCCACTGACTATTGGCGGGGGTGGGTGGGTCTATAGTACAAAGCCAGTAAGGTGATCATCCCTTTCTTATTTCTCAGCTCCACCCAAATAACTTCCCTGGACGAACTCCCAGAAATATCCTCCCTAAGTACAGCTGTGATTTTATCCCTAATCAAAAACACCACTCCCCTCCTTCTTGCCCCTCCTTTCTATCCTTCCTACAGCGTCAATACTGTGGAACATTAAGCTGCTAATCCTGTCCATTCCTGAGCCACATCTCTGAAATTGCTATGATATCCCAGTCCCATGTTCCCAACCATGCCTTCAGTTCATCTGCCTTACCTGTTAGGCCTCTTGTGTTGAAATAAATGCAGTTTAATTTATCAGTCCTACCTTGTTCTCGACCTTATTCCCAGCTGCCCTGACTGTTTGACTTGCCCCTTTTCCCAACTGCACCAGTCTCAGACTGATCTCTTTTCTCACTACCAGCCTGGTCCTCCAGGCCCCCCTTTCCCCTTACTTGTTCAAATCTTCCTGAGCAGCTCTAGCATATCTCCTCACCAGTATATTAGTCTCCTTCCAATACAGTTGCAATCCATCCTTCTTATCCAGGTCACTTCTACCCCAGAAAAGATTCCAATGATCCAAAAATGTGCATCCTTCCCCCTTGCATCAGCTCATCAGCCACGCATTTATCTGCTCTATCCTTCTATTCCTATCCTCACTAGCTCGTGGCACTGGGAGTAATCCAGATATTACTACCCTCGAGAACCACCTTTCTATATTCCTGCCTAACTCACTATATTTTCTAGATATTCCTATATTCTCTCAGAATCTCATCTTTTTCTCTTCCTATGTCGTTACTTCCAATGTGTACAATGATCTCCTGCTGGTCCCTTTCCCCTTTGAGAATATTTTGCACCCTCTCCAAAATATCCTTGATCCTGGCACCAGGGAGGCAACACACTAATCTGATGTCTCATTGTAGGTTGCAGAAACATCTGTCTGTGCCTCTGACTAGACAGTCCCCTGTCACAATCGATCGCTTGGAGCCTGACGCACACTCCATTATATTAGAGACAGTCTTGGTACCAGAAACCTGGCTGAGGGAATGTTCCTCATTCCCTTGAGAGTCCATCATCCCCTGGATTGTCCAAAACAGCATATCTGTTTGAGATGGGGATAGCCACAAGAGATTCCTGCACAACTGCCTCCTTCTCCTACCTTTCCGGGAGGTAATCCATCTACCTGACTGTATTTCAGTTTATCGCCCTTCCTGCAACTGCCAGCCATCGCACCCCCTAGCTCCTTTAAATTCCTCATTGCCTCTAACTGCCACTCCAACTGATCCATGCGATCCAATAGGATTCGCAACTAAACACACTTCCTGCAGACATAATCACCAGTAACATGGAAACTCTCCCTAATCTCCCACATCCAACAGGAAGATGAGGAGCAGAGAAAAGGCATTGGAAAAGCTACAATATTCTGTTATGTCAATGACTGCAATAAAGTTAAAGATGAAAAGAAGGGGTAATATGCCAGTGTCACAGTCACATGGACGTTATTTATGACATTGGTGAAGGATGTTTTGGTGTTGTAGCAGACACATAAATCTAATTGGAGCAATTCTAAATAGATCTGTGTGAAAGTATTTTTGTAATGGTATGAGCCAGCGTGGTAGTTTGAATACTGGTCTTTTTGGGGAGCAGAGAGCTGATGGCAGTAACTCTGGAAAAGGTACAATAGATTCTCTACATGAGCCATAAGTAAAAATGGTTCTGAGGAAGGGTCACCGGACCCAAAACATTAACTCTGTTTTTTCCTTCACAGATGCTGCCAGACCTACTGAGCTTTTCCAGCAATTTCTGTTTTTGTTCCTCATTTACAGCATCCGTAGTTCTTTCAGTTTTTACTTAGGAAAAATGGCTGCATGTGCTATCATCTGCACTGCAGAGGACACACTCACCACCCTTGCAGTCAAAGTTCCTGTGAAATTACTGCAAGTAATGCTGTAGGTAGCTACTTGTTTCAATAACTTGATGATGGCCATAACTATCATGGGTGGAGTTTGTCTGATTGTGCAGTGAGTAAATAGACAGTATAGTCAGCATTCTCAAGGAGTTTCCGCATCCAATGATAAAAGAGGCACTGGCATCTGGTCACTGCCCCAGGTGGTACTATATCCACGATTTTGGTCACTGGATTGGGCAGGGCAGCTGACTACAGCCAAGAGCAGGGTGGTGATCAGAGCTGAAGTAGAGCACTGATGCACCTATAGGTGAAATGGGTAACAACCTCCACTTTCCAGGCAGAGTGGACACCATCCTTTGGTTCCAATGGCATCCATGGCACAAACCTCCTGTCCCTGTGCAGTGACCAAGAATTCACTGAGAAAAATCCTCAATTAGCCTCCAAGAGATGCCAGTCAAGATCAGTCTGTATATTTAGAGCCAGAGTTCTCTGCAGGACTGTCACGCTAAAGCAGCAGGTCAAAATAACATCATGCGCATAAGCATCGTGAGTGGAGAGTTGTTACCACAATGTGAACCACCTGGCCACCTGGTTTAAAGACAAGGTTTGGAAGTTCAAATAGGAAACATGGAGGTGGGATATTTTTCCAGTCTGGAAGAAACAGTAGGGAGGTGGGAGAGCAGGCAATATTATGGATGAAGGCAATACAAGGAGAGTCCCATTTATTCCCCACAGTCCTGGCACATTATCAGTGACAGGAATCTCTGTCACAGTTGAGGTAATTAATGGCCCAACAAAGGACATTTCCCACTTCTGTTCGGAATGGGTTTCGGAAGCTGGGACGGAATCCTTTATGGCTCGTCCTTGGTCCACACGGGAGCCCTGGGAACAATGCTCACCCTTCGGCTATGGCCAAGATGCATCATAATCCCCTTGCTATCCCCATTTGCCAGGCCTACATGCTGGGCCAGCTGTGTACAAAAAAGCAGTTACCTGGCGTTCAAGGATACAGTGGCATTAATATGGTCTTTGCTTCATCTCACTGCCTCAGTCATCATCACTGCTTAGTGATTGCTGAGGCTGATGAACCCTGGCCCTCTGATCAGCCTAGGAACTCTGAATTGGGGTGGGATGGACAGATCTGTTCTTTGGATGTCACTGGCAAAATGCCTACCAACCCTAGGTTCCTCTGCCCTCTGAAGTAAGTTTAATCCTTCCTTTGGCCCCAGAAATGGGACTTCATCATCCAGCCCGTATTCTTTTTTCTCCTTAAATTTCTGGCAATAAAAAATTCATATTCAAGCACAGTGTTGCGTATGATGGAAATCTTTATATGGGAAGCAAAAAGCATGCGCTCTGTCCTTAGGAGCAAAGGTGGCAGATCCACTTACACATTTCCCCTAGTTTCCTTTTCTCATTACAGCTCAAAAACATGAAAGAATGTAGCAATTGTAGTCAGCCTCATAATATTTTGGCTTGCACTAATTAATGTCAAAGAGATTTATGGTGTTTTCATACTTCGACATCTGTTCATTTTGCTTTGCTTGAGCTTGGTTTATACATTTCATTCACTCCGTTAAAACTTCGAAAGAGTAACAGGTGGCTTTTTTTAAAGACACACGGTGATTGGGAACTCGTTAAGAAGAATGAAAATGCCTGCGTGTAAGTACAGGCTCTCTTATCTGGAATAGTGGTGGTGACAGGGCTAGCTGTAATTTGCACGATAACATTAGCCTAGAAATTATCGTTGGTGATAAGAGCAATCGATTTAATGACTCTTAAAACAGCAAACAGAAGACTGTCAAAAGAACAAATTAAGCTTTTGTCTACAATTACCATCAATTGTAATGTCCAGTTCAATCTTCTGAACAATTTTCACTGTTCTTTTCACCAAAAATATAGTTTTCAAAAAGTCACATGTCTTTTTATCTGGGATTTTTTTTTAACCAGGCATAAATTACACTACATCACAAACTATAAGGCCAGCAGTATCCTGCTAGATTTTTCTCAAAGTCCTGCACAAAGATCTGTGTTAGGGCCTCAGTTATACATATTATTTACTAATGGCTTGGATAATGGCATAGGAAGTCATATGTGCAAATTTGCTGATGACACAAGTTAGGTAGCATTGTAGACAGTGTGGACTTTGGAATAAAATTACAAGGGGATACCGATATACTAAGTGAATGGGCAAAACTGTGGTAGATTGCATTCAATGTAAGAGGTTACCCAGTTTGGACCAAGAAAGGATAGGTCAGGGTACTCTATAGATGGTGTGATGTTGAATACGGTGGGTGACCAAAGAGACTTCTGGTGTGCAGATCTTCCAAATGTCACTCGCAGGTGCAGAAATTAATCAAGAAAAGTAATGGAATTCTGGCCTTTATGTCCAGAAGATTGGAGTACAGGATGGAGAAGTTATGCTGCAGTTATAGAAAACCCTGGGTAGACTTCACTTGGCGTACTGTCAGCAGATTTGGGCACCACACATCAGGAAAGATATATTGGCCCTGGAGGGAGTACAATGTCGATACTTGGACTGCAGAGGTTAAGTTATCAGGAGAGATTATATAAATTAGAACTATTTTCTCTAGAATTTAGTTGGTTCAGGGGTGATCTGATCACAGTCTTCATGATATTAACAGGAAACGATAGGATAGATGAAGATAAACTATTTCCACCAGTTGGGCAGATTTGTTCTTTGGATGTCACTGGCAAAATGTAGAACTAGGTGGTATAGTCTGAGAATTAGGGCCAGACCATTCAGGAGAGATGTTGGGAAGCAGCAAACAGAGGTAGATGTTTGGAATTCTCTTCCACAAATGACAGTAGGTGCTGAATCAGTTGTTAATTTTAAATGTGAGTTAGATTTGTTTTTGTTAAGCAAAGATATGAAGGGATATGAGATAAAGGCAAATATATGGAGGCTGGACACAGATCAGCCATGATCTCATTGAATGGTAGAACAGGCTTGAGGGGCTCAATGGCCCACTCCTATTCCTATGTTCCTAAACGTTATTTTTAATTTATTCTGGGAATAGGAATGTGATCAAAAAGGCTGCCGCTTTTTTCCCACCCATAGCTGTTGTTGAAAAGTTGCTGGTGAAACTTCTTGCTAAACCACAGCTGGTTTAGCAAGAAATGATGAAGGGTCTAGGCCCGAAACGTCAAGCTTTCCTGCTCCTGTGATGCTGCTTGGCCTACTGTGTTCGTCCAGCTCAACACCTTGTTATCTTGATATGATATGGTGCTCGAAGGGAATCTTAGAAGTAACACTGTTCCCAAAGACCTCTGTTCTTAATCTTCTAGGTAAGTGAAGGTGACAGGTTTGAGAGGTGTTGCTGAAGAAGTACTGTACAAAAGTATGTTTTCTACTTTATTATACTTTTCGAAGGTCCTGTACACAAAAAGCAGGACAAATCCAACTCGGCCAATACCCCGCCATCAGTCTACTCTCGATCATCAGTAAAGTGATGGAAGGTGTCAACTGCAGTGCGAACAAGCAGCACCTGCTCAGTGACACCCAGTTTGGGTTCCACCAGTACCACTCAGGCCCTGATCTCATTACAATCTTGGCTCAAACATGGACAAAAGAGCTGAATTGCAGATGTCAGGTGAGAGTGACAGACCTTGACATCAAGGCTGTCATCAAGTGAGTGTGATCATCAAGGAGCCCTGGAATCAATGGGAATCAGGGACAAAGTCCCTGCTGGTTAAAGTCATTCTTGGAACATAGGGCGATAGATGGCTGTGGTTATTGGACATCACATCACTCAGTCAGGACATCTCAGCAGTGAGTTCTTCAGTGTTGTGTCCTAGGCCCAACTATCTTTAGCTGCTTCATCAATGACATTCCCTCCATCATAATGTCGGAAGTGGTGATGTTTGCCAATGATTGCACAATGTTCAGCACCATTCGCAACTCCTCAGACACTGAAGCAGTTCATGTTCAATTGCAACAAAATCTGGATAATATCCAGGCTTGGGCTGACAAATGGCAAGTAACATTTGCACCACCCAAATACCAGGCAATGTACATCTCCCGGGACTGGAGGATCTGAGTTATAGGGAGAGGCTGAATAGGCTGGAGCATTGGAGGCTGTGGGGTGATCTGATAGAGGTTTGTGAAATCAGAAGGGGTATGGATAAGGTGAATAGCCAAGATCTTTTTTCTAGGATGGGGAGTCCAAAACTAGAGGGCGTAGGTTTAAGGTGAGAGGGAAAAGATTTAAAAAGGACCTGAGGGGTAACTTTTTTATACAGAGGGCGGTGCGTGTATGGAATGAGCTGCCAGAGGAAGTGGTGAAGGTAGCTACAAGTACAACATTTAAAAGGCATCTGGATGGGTGTATGAATACGAAGGGTTTAGAGAGATGCCGGCAAATGGGACAAGGCCAAATTGCGATGTCATATCGGCACAGCCAAGTTGTACCAAAGGGCCTGCTTCCATGTTGTATGATTCTTTGAATCTATAACTGTGACTCCAATCAGAGATAATCTAACCACTGTCCCGTGATAGTCAATGGTTTTACCATTGCTGAATCCCCCATTCTCTATCCTGGGGGTTACCATTGATCAGAAATTCAACTAGACTCACCATAAAAATACAACGGCTACATGTTTAGATCAGAGGCTAGGAATACTATGTCGAGTAACTCATCTCCTGACTCCCCAAAGCCAGAAGGAGTTCCAAGGCACAAGTCAGAAGTGTAATGGAATACTCCCCACTTGCCTGGATGAATGCAACTCCAACAACACTCAAGAAGCCATGAAAAAGCAGCCTGTTTGATTGGCACCACATCCACAAACATCCATTCCATCCACCATCAATACTTAGGAGCAATAATGTGTACTATCTACAAGATGCACTTCACCAAAGATCCTCAGACTGTACCTTCAAAACCTATGACCACTTCCATCTAGAAGGTCAAAGGCAGCAGATACATAGGAACATCACCACCTTCAAGTTCCCTTCCAAGCCACTCACCATCGTGACTTGGAAATATATCGCTGTTCCTGCATTGTAGCTGGGTCAAAATCCTGGAATTTCCTCCTGAAGGGCATTATGGGTATACGTATAACACATGGACTGCAGTGGTTCAAGAAGGCAATTCATCACCACCTTCTCAAGGACAACTAGGGATGGCAATAAATGCTGGCCCAGCCAGCAACACCCATGTCCCATGAATGAATAACAAAGTGTTAAATTTTGTTTTATAATGCTCTTCTGAAGGCTCTAGGGATGACTTATTATGTTAAAAGGCTATATAGGTACAATTTGTTGATATTGTAAAATCATGAGCCATTGAACCAGCAACTCTCTTAAAATATGACTGCAACTAGAGGTGACCATTTGGATAAACTCAGCTCTCTGCAGAATGTTAATCAGGAAGCAAATGCAAACTAAAATTTCAATTGTCCATTTAATTTCTAATATCAATTCCAAAAATTTTGTTATTCTAGTGTTATAAGTAATTTTGATTATACTTTCAAAATAAATTTTAAAAATGTGCATTGCTGGCACAAAGCTTTGCCCATTGGGAGTGCAAATCAGGAAATCCCGAACATGCTTCCAAGATTTTTCAATGTGCACTCCCTGTGGGTATGGCTCCATGCCAGGGCCATACATTCCTACATTTTAACTTTGTGCCAAATTTTAACGTTAAATTAACAATATCATTCCTTATTTTAAGCTGGTTGATAAAACTATAATAATTGAATCAATAGCTGACTTTTCCTTATAGGTGACTAAAACGACACTGAGAAGTCACCATTCTCTATTTTAATGCGACAATGGTGCATTTTAGCTGTTTGTTCAGTAGTATTAATGGAACATGAGTGCATTTTGCTTGCCTCTAGAAATAAATATTTCCAACACATGTTAATGCATAAAGTGATGTTAATACTTTTTTATTAACTGCTTATTAAGCATTGGAACGTGGAAAATAACTCAGGGTTTACTTCATTTCCACGTTGTATTCATTTGTTCCATTTAAAGCTGGCATTCAAGCAAGCAGTATGTACAAAATAAGTTTATTTTTTTGACAAGCTCTGCAATGAGATTGTATCAATCTGTTGAGGCTATATGCTTTGGAAGAGTGAGAGAGATAGGGCAAGAACAGCAAGTGACCATGACCTAAGAGTTTCAAGGACTAGATTGTTGGGATTCGGTGTTAAATAATGCATCTTTCTTAGCACGATATGTAAGAAGGATTTGGCTCAAAAGTGATGCAAACTTTCAACTGCCTTAACTTCTATAGCCTGACCAGCCAAGGGAAAATAACTATGGGACACCTTTAGGTGGATGTGAAGCTTACTGCAATTTTACACTATTAAATGTAGTCAGGTACCAACAGGAGAAATTCCTGCTCCATGACTACAATAGATTGTTGCCTCCACTGCATCAATAAACATCAAGTTCTGCAACAGCACATGGCATCTACTAGAAAGACGGCTCCAATTTCATCATTTATTTAGCAATGATTAAGTGAAAAGTGTTGTCTTATTACTCCAACATATGTTGTGGAATGCTCAGATTAGTGTGTCACTGAATATTTATGTAGTTGAAAATCATCATGACAGGATGCATAGCAAGGGAACTGGTGACACACCAGTGGAGCAGTGTTGATCCCCTGATTGTATGTGTGTGTAGATCTCTTGTGTAACCCCTTCATGTCTATAGTTTGTTGTTCCTCAATAAAGAAAGCAAACATTTGCTACCATTTGTCAAGGTGTGGTAAGTTTCTGTTAGAGGCCTATAACACAAGAGAAAATAGTAACAAAAACAGAAGTTGCTGGGAAAGCTCAGCAGGTCTGGCAGCATCTGTGAAGAAAAACAATCAGAGTTAACGTTTCAGGTCCGGTGACCTTTCCAGAGAACAGAAAATAGTGTTGACTTCTCCCATAGCTGTTTGTGCACAATCGGATACAGTCCACAGGAAACCTGGGCCTTAAGGATCACTCATCCTCAGAGAGAATTGCACATCCCTAAGGAAAGTCTATGTTTTCCTTCCATTTCAGTGAATACAGAGAAGGTTGGGGTAAGGATCCTCCACGACAAAATTTCTTTTATTTGCTATACTCAGGCAATTCAATATACCCAGATACTGGTAAAGGAAAAATTTCCCCTATTCTCTTTTTGGCGCTTCCTCAGAATAAATTTGAAAACTTCTAAGTATTCAATGTGCCAAGTTTATATCCTACTATTGCGTGGTACAGCTTGTCAGAGCAATATCATCCTATATCACACTACAAACATATAGAAATCTTATTTAAAGTGGTGATTATAACCAGGAACAGAAAATGTTAAAAAAATATAGTTTTTTTAATTACAATTCTTCCCATTTTCATGAAAATTATAACATGCACTACACTTTTTTTGACATTGAGTATACTCATTAAATTAATGCTTGCTAATGAACAGTTAACAGAATCAAAAGGTCTATAATGAGACTTAAGAAATGGTGATCAAAGGTTCAAATAATATAATATAAAGCACTGTATTATAAAACAAAACAACTGGTATTGCTAAAGAACCAAAGATTCTCCATTGAATTGGTTATAAAAGAAAGCTTCAAGTGAGTATATGCCTGTGGATATTGAAGATTCCATGGAAAATTAGCAATTAGTTGAAAATTGATTATTTCTCTTTAACAGCCATTGCATTTGAATTAGAAAAAAAAGTTTTATTTATTACAACCATGTCTTAAACAGCTTTTATTTGAACTGTATTTTGGCTTGCAGACATGAGCAGGGAGGTAATGTCCTAGTGGTATTATAACTGGACAATTAATCCAGAGACCCAGGTAATTACTTGGGGATCCAGGTTCAAACCCTGCATGACAAATGGTGGAATTTAACCTTAATTCAACAAAAAAAAATTCTGGAATTAGAGTCTAATGATTGCCAATTGTTGAGAAAACACATCTGGCTCACTAATATCCCTTAGGGAAAGAAATCTGCCAACCTTACCTGGTCCAGCCTACAAGTGATTCCAGATCCACAGCAATGTGGGTTGACTCTCAACTACTTGATGGGCAATAAATACTGGCCACTGAAATTAAAAGATTAATAGACTGTTACAGTAAATTAAGCCTAAGTAATAGTGTTGAAAAAGAATACATTGGAAAGCTCCAAACACATTCTTTTGGACAACTACAACACATATCAACTGAAAGAACTGCGGATGCTGTAAATCAGGGACAAAAAACAAAGTTGCTGGAAAAGCTCAGCAGGCCTGGCAGCATCTGTGAAAGAAAAAACAGAGTTAACGTTTCGGATCCGGCAGCCCTTCCTCAGACCTTCCTCGGACCCAAAACGTCAACTCTGTTTTCTCCCTCACAGATGCTGCCAGATCTGCTGAGCTTTTCCAGCAACTTTGTTTTTGTACAACATATATCAAACTCCTGAAAATGACAGAACATGAACAACTAATATAAAGCTGCCTATTTCTATTGTAAGCACATTGTCATATTCACTCATTAGTGCGTTACAAACAAATAGAAACAGGCGCTCTATGTAACTGGCAAGATGGGTGTGTTTTGTTAAAAGCTATCCTTATGAATAGAAATTTACCATCAACAAATTAGAGGCTCATAGAATAGTATAACATAGAATGATCTGTGCCTCTGCAGTTATGTCTGTGATAGTTATTTGAAAGAATTATCAGATTATCCCTATTTCATATGCCTTTTCCCATTTACAATTCTCTTTCATTTGTTATTGGCCTGAATTTTGCAGTGAAATAAAGATGATGCTATTAGCACTCATCATTATTAAGGAATTGGACAGCAACATCCAACATATGAGTATGTTCAGTCAAACAGGGGAGTCAGAATGTTGCTGTTTGAGTTTCTCTGTTTCTCCAGAAACTACATTTTAACTCTCACTGTATCTTGCCATAGAATTACCATTAAATACATGTGAAAATGCAAATTTGGGTACTTAATTAACCCAAAGAACATGCTGGAAAAGATAAAGATTGATCGATTCTATTGTAACTGATGTTTTAAACAGTTTTGTAAATCTTGATTGCTCCCAACAACACTGCTGCTGTCCATCCCCAAAATCCTCTGATCCACAATGTCATTGTGATTGCCCCAATCCAGCCTCGTCCAAATTCCTGGTCTGATGTTGGAAGCTGCCCTTGACTTACAGTGCCATGACCTCCTGACTGACGGGTGCCTTTCAGGATACCAGTGAGGGCTACCCTGACAAATGGCCGTTTGCTTGCAGCACGTATGCAGTATGTTTGCAGCATATGCTGCTGGCTCATGAGGCAGGTGTGAGATTGATGTGGCAAGGTGCCAGATAGAAACATGTCCACCCCTTTGACTGCTGACTGCCAAACAAGCAGTATAAACTGCCTGGATTTATGTCAGTGCTAAACAGTGATACAGCCATGTGAAAAGCCTTTATGCTCTGGGTGAGGGATGAAGCTCAAAAGGCAAGGGAATGGCAGTGTAAGTATCCACATAGACTAAAAGTGAGTGAGCACTAAAGGACCAAGCAATCAGCCCTGAGATGCAGTCTGGTTTAATCCATGAGCTGGGTGTCTGTCCCTTCATGCAAAGAGTTCTTGCAGCAACATTGTCATAAAAGGTGCAAGTGCACTCCAAATTGCAACATTAAAGTGCAAAAATGTACAAATGTGGATCACAGGTGTGCTATGATGCTGCAGGGAGACTGCCATATGTCATATGCCAGTGTCTATGGGCTTGAGGTTTGTGCATCCACTGCCCATGGAGCATGTTGGTGCCAGGTATCTAGCATGACTGTCTGGAGAAGCAAACAGCAAATTAGAGTCACCAGTTACCCATTCTGATTTCCACATCAGGAATTCTTGGCATCTGATTTCTCTCCATTCTGTGGTACGAGAGGAAACTGCATATTAATGCGTTGGGATTCGGAGTTAATGAGGCTGATAACAAGTGATAATCCCTGGTAATAGGCATCTCATCACTCCTTAGTGAGAATGTTGTCTTGTCATCCAGAACTCTTGAACAATGCAAGTTACTCCTGACATTGGACAGGCCTCACTCAACTTCTCACCCAATTCTCCCAAATGTTTTACCACAGTTTGTGAAAATTGCAAACTCAGTCCTTCAGAATCTAAGATATGCTACACTTGGATCCATCCTATATTATAGTAAGCACACGTTTTCCTGTATTATGCTTGGGGCAGGAGGAGGGCAAAGGCCTGGATCTTGTGTTTCCAAACCCTGGCATAAATTATGCAAAGCAATAATAGATATGACTTATGTTCTAAAATCCCAAACCTAACATTGGGCAAATCTCAGTAAAAGAAAAACAATGATCAAACTGACATCAAATTAGCAAATGTGAAACAATTGTGATTGAGACAGATTTCATGTATTTCTCAGCAAACCCCCTCAGACACTATGTTCCCAAATTTCATTTTAAAACTTCAGGAGACACTACAATTCTTCACTTTTGATGACCTAGCCTTGTCTCAAAATTCTGATGGTTCACCTTTGTTTTCTAGGATCATGCTGCACTTGTAAACTGCACTGCTGCGTTTACTCACAGGCACAACTCTAGCCTTTCACAAACTGGGATTTTAACCAAGCCAGTATAGCCCTTGGATTTGTTTCCTGAGCTCTAATCTGGTTCAATTGCACAAAGAATGTACTATTTGTGGATTTTCAGCCCTCACTCTCTGCTGTACTAAACTATTAATTGTATGTTGGCTTCCTCGGAGCCTTTCACAGCTCCTGTGTCTTCTCTGAGCCCTCATTATAGTAATCCATGTATCTACATCTTAGTAATTAAAACCCTAAGGCCTTTATAAATCGTCAACATGCACACAGAAACATACAGACAGGAAGAGTGAAGAGGAAAGCAGTTTGGTGGTCCCTGCTCAGAGGATCTGCTGAGATGGTCCTTGTGCTGATCAGAATGTTGCTTCTTGTTCTTCCTACTTCAGATGTTTACATTGGTTAGCAGGGTGGCTGACTCACACTTAGAAAGGTCTCTGACTTATTGATTAAATGTCACAACTTTGTGGTATGTATTGTCCTTGCTGGGAATTGCGCGTAATTTAATGAATTAAAAATACTGGTGATTTAGTGGCTGCAGATAATGGATGAAAACTACCATGATAATTTGTGGATAGAGAAGAAACAATTCAATTATGTGCACAAACATGTCTGGGTATGAAAGAAAGGAAAAACCTAAATTAACTGTCTTCATGCTTTTACTGCAGAGAACAGGAGGACTCCTGAACTGGTGAAGATCTAAAGGCTTCTCACTGTCTTGTTCACATCCCCATGTTGTTTAGTTATCTGGGAACAAATCACTTAGATGCTGGCATGAAAAAGCCCTTTGTCATCAATAACTAATCAATAGTCCAGATGCCAATCAAAGGCTTGTTGCTGGCTGAATCTTCATTTGTACACACACTTGGCTCCAGGTTGTCTGCACCTTTTCTTGCTACTGCTTGAAAACTAATAGCTGTGTAAACAGTGCCTACAATAAGTAACATATTGCTGGCTTTCAAAATTATGCAGTAATTCTTCAGCAATACTTAATTTGTAAAACAGTTATTTTCCCATTTCAGTCCACAATTAAAACTAAAAAATGAAAAGACGTGGTCATTACGCAAGAAAATGTAGCAAACCATTAATACTCCCTGTTCCTTAAATGATATCATTTTTCACAGAATTCTGATTTACAGTATAAATTACATACAGCAAAATAGGAATTCTTCACACCTCCATAACATTGCTCCCTGCCTCTGCTCATTTATTGTTGGAATCATCATCCGTACTTCTGTTCCATCGACACTTAACTATTCCAATGTCCTCATTAACTGCCCTACTTCCACCGTCCACTAACTTGACCTTATCCAAATTTCTACTGCTTGTGTTCTAATTCCATGTCCCATTCACACATCACTCCTCATTTCATTGGCCAACATTAGCTCCTGATCTGGCAATGCCTCCAATTAAATATTATCTTCATTGTTTTTAAACCCAACCTCTGGCCACACCCCTTCTTACCTTTGTAATATCCTTCAACACTTGGAGATTTTTATTGCATTCTTCCAATCTGTCTCTTGCACATCCCTCAGTTTTACTCTTCTCCTAACAAATATTCCATCAATTCCAACACAGTAAGCTCTGGAATCCCAAAATCTCTCCCTCTTTGTACCGCTCACTTTCTTCTTTTAGAATGGTTCTAAAAACATGATCCTATTCATGTTTTTGGTCACCTTCCTAACAACTCCACAGAGACCCTGTGTCAAACTTTGTTTGCTAACCCTCCTGTGAGCTCCCTTCACATATTTTATTACACTAACGGCATGATAGAAATGCAAACATTTTGTTTAGAAAAGCCAATCCATTTAGAAGAGAAGCCCATTAAGGTAATAATTAAATGGATGAGAAATTGGAGACACCACCCCTTTGTTTCATGTGAATTCAAATTGAAAAAGAAAACCATTGATAAACAGGCAGTCAATGATATTTGGATTTAAAAGTGCAGAGTATAAAACATAGCCATAGGCTGGTAGCTAAGTTGAAGCTAGTTTGTTTTTACAGTGAAACATTGTCCCGAAAGAATGCCAAAAACATTTATGTCAACCCATAATGGGTCATGTAATTTATTACTTGTTCTTATATTTGAGCACCGTGGTGATATTTTGTGTAGAAAACAAGGTTTATTTATGCTGTCACTTGGGATGATCACATAACATCTATAAAATAAAGCAGTCTGAAGATTGGTTTCTGACCATCTCTAAATAAAGGAGCTCAGTTAGCTCAGGTGGCTGGACAGCTGGTTTGTGATGCCAACAGCATGGGCTCAATTCCTGAATGAGCAGAGATCACCATGAAGGCCCTGCCATCTCAGCCCCACCCATCAATTCATTGACTCTTCAGTGTCCCCTTAATGAGAGAGCAGTCTGTGGTCCTCTGAGATTATGCTGACTTTCATTAGAATGACAGGAGGCCTATCGGTGAAAGCATTTGTAAAATAAATATTATCACCCAGTTCAAATCACAAGGGGGCTAAATACTCCACCCCGGGTTTTATTGGACATTGATCAAGAAGGCACCATCCTAAATACAAAATGTTTTTTACAGGGCTGACTGGCAGTCAACAAAATATATTGGACAGACCTAAAGTTTGCTTCTGCCACCAGATCATTCCAAGAAGAAAGTATCGACCAAATTAAACTGCTATCCATAAATATATCAAGCAAATTGCATTTTCAAGACAGAATATGATTGTCACTTTCCTAATAGGAGATATCAGTTGGTCAGAATGCCAAATTCTTACCTGGTAGTGGGGTTCACAATGGCACTGGGAGTATGGCAGGTACTACTCTGAGAATGAGGGTTCCTCAGCAAATGTTTGGTTAATTTTCAGGCGCTGTGTTAATCACAAAAACATGACCACACAAGTTAATAGTTGACATGCTAACAGCAGCCACTATGCCTTCATTATGGAAGAGTTAACATTGCCAGTGTTACATAATTTTTTATAGGATAAATGTAGCTGCTTTCAGTGTTGAGAGTTTACAACTACGGTTCAGGCCACCACCCGCCCAAACAAGAAAGAGGTTTGAACGGCAGCGGGAAGTAAATGTAGGGAGCATATGCCAGATTTTTGCTGAGCATAGCTTTGGTAAGTTAAGGCAAAAAGTTCACTCTTTGGATGGTTCTAGCAGATTGATTGTCTATAACCTAGTAGTGCAGTCACAAACGATTACAGTCTCCTGCAATTGGCATTGCTTCACAGTATGTAAAGGACAAAGTGTCCAGCAGTAACACAGGAGGAGAAGGAAGTGGACTAATCAGAGTGCAGTTAGAATAATTGGCACAGAACATATTAATAAATAACTGGCTTCTGGATCTGGGCCACGCACAATGCTAACAAATTATCACCAACAAGTTCCCATTAAATGCCATGCTATATATTCTCAATTACTTTACCACTACTAGCTTGTAACAACACCCTAGCATTTTTTGATGCTATTACATGACCCTTGCATGAACAGCTGCATTATGTCATCTCCAATTCCAACCCCATTTAACCAAGCATTGTTCCCAGAATAACTTGCCACTCAGCAGATATCCCAGAATTCGCCAGTATCCCTTGTGCCCACACTATATTTAAAAGCTCATTGTACATCCAGACTCACACTGTCGGTCCAGAGCTGTCCTGCACAGTTCCTGACATTTACCCCAGAAAAGGCCGACAAGGGAAATTTGACACCCGCTTTGCGGGCAGGGACCTGGCGGTCCTGATTGACAGGATGGTACAAAGGTGGGGCTTCCAACTTCCCAAGGACCAGCAGCAAAAGCCATGGCACAACACCATGCTAGCCTGGTCCAAGATTGCCACCCAAATTAAAGCATTTTCAACCATCTGGGGAATACATAGCAATGTAGGAAAAAGTTAATGCCCTCTTCCACTCCATCAATGTCTTCTCTCTGATACTCGTCACTCATTCTATCTTTGTCACTGCACCCACCTCCCACCAAGGCTCATGCTCTGTCACTCTCACTAATGTCTGCAAAATCTTCCTTCACTCATCCTTGCCCGTCCCAACCCCTGATACCACTAATTCTGCATGCCCTCTGTGCTGCCTGCTCACTCATTCGGGACACTTCCCCATCTGTACTATCTGTGCCGCCTACTTTTACCTTCCTAAATACCAGCTGGTCTGTCATTCAAGGATGAAAACAGTCCACAGTGTGGTAGAAAAAGTCAAGATGGGTAGTGAGTTGCCTGGCATTTCACTCCTCTTCCCTACTCGGGGAGCATTCTGAGTCTGACTGCTCTGAGTAGCTGGTCAAACACCTATACTGGTGTCAGAGGGTGCCCTTGTGCCAAGACCCTGACAGAAGATAATCAATCATTGACTTTACTGAGGCTTGCTGGAAACTATGACAAGCTGGCTGGTTTCGTGCTTGCACTAAATGGCATGGCAAGACAGAAGTAATGTAAGTCTAGTATTTATGGCTGAAAGGGCAAAGCTCAGAAAGGCAAGGCAATGCAAGGCAGGGATACTGTGACCATCCAGATAGGCTCAGAGTGAGTGAACACTATGACATCAAGCAAAGAACCCAGAGACGCAACTTGGTCTAGTCCAAGAGCTGGGTGTGTGTCCTGAGTACACAGTGTTGCATATTACAATGATAGTTGCAATTGAAGTGCAGAAGCATCTTTTAAGCAGATTGGAAGTGTGCTATAAACATTCGTAGAAGTTGGTACATATCAGAAGCAAATGTTCATGGATGTGGACTGCCTGTGGTCATTGCCCCTTGGAGTGCCCTGAGATGTTAGCTCTTGGTGTCTAATGACAGCCAGCATGGATTCAACAAGCTGAATGGTCTCTTTATGTGAAGTTGGAACTTAAAGAATTTATTAAGAGTTTGGCTCAAGGCAAATGAGTTAGGTTAGCAAGTGGACCAGTAAGATTGTCTCCAGCCAGCTAAAATAGTTCAAGAATATTGCTCAGAGATTCAGCTCAATATGTCAACCTAATCTGAATTGCGTTGTAAGAATGCCACTAATTGATTACTGATGCTCATCTGCTCAGGGCAAAACCATTGCAAAGTAGAAAATAAACAATAAGATAACTTCAGGTAAAAAAAATTAATTTGGAATAAAAGACTTGGATGACTTTGAATGCTAGCTACCTTCGTCTCATAACATAGTTGAAAAGGTGGTAGAAGCAGAGTCCTTGAATATTTTTAAGGCAGAGGTGAAGAGATTCTTGTTAAGGAAGATGTAGGGTTATTGGGGTAGGCAGGAAGTTGATCTGAGGTTATAATCAGATCCGCCACAATCTTTTATTTATTCATTCACAGATGTGGGCATTGCTGGCTAGACCACCATGTATTACCCATCCCTATTTGCCCACAAGGCATTGTTGTGAGTCTGGAGTCACGTGTAAACAAGACCAGATTCTCCCCTAAAGGACATGACTGAACCAAATTGGCTTTTCAGACAATTGACAACGTTTTTGTGGTTATCATTAGACTCTTAATTCCAGATGTTTTTAAATTCAAATTCCCTGGATTTCTGGATTAATCCAGAGAATGGTAAAACAGGTTCAACTTGCTGAATTGCCCACTTCTCTTGGGCTTAATAACCATCTGCATTATCATGTATCCCCATTCTTTTGGAAATTATTTTATATACACATTCATTATTTAATTGGCTTTCAATCTCAGGCAAAAGGGTTTTCCTCACTTACTTCATTAATTCAAGCTTAAGCTTCATGGAGTGTTCAGTTCTCAATGTGTGGTCAAGTTTTGTAAATTTTTGTTTCCAAGATTGCCCTTTGACAAGGTGCTAATTAGAATCAAACATTGTTTGTTGATTTGTTTTTGAATAGATAAGAACCATTACAGAGTGTAACTGGTTTTGAACAGAAAATTTGATTTTCCAAATCATTCTTTAAACCAATTTGTCACAGATAGAAATTTCAGTTGTAACATCAGAAAAACAACCATGATAATAAACAATGAAAGTGTTTTGATCATTCTGCACTCCCGTCTAAATAGCTAAACAAAAAGTCAAAGACTAAAAAGCAGAATTGTTACAGTTCTCTGATCTTTTTCTGTCATGCTCCTTTCTAGGTTTGGGTCAGCTTTCCAATTCCTTTCTGCAAACTTTTCAAAGCTTTTCTTGTACGATATGGGAAACAGATTGAGCGCAAGTGGAATCTGATCATGGCAGCGTAACATGATTTCCAGCTATTTTATGCATGTATTTTCTAGAATTTCAATAGCTTTTTAAGTTGCTTCTACACATTGTACAAATTATAGACATTGTAACTATTGAGTTTGTCACATCGATCCCTTTCTGAGTCTTATTTCACCAGGTCATGTTCATTCATTGTGTATTTAAATTGT
Source organism: Ginglymostoma cirratum (assembly GCA_024137785.1). NCBI lineage: Eukaryota > Metazoa > Chordata > Chondrichthyes > Orectolobiformes > Ginglymostomatidae > Ginglymostoma > Ginglymostoma cirratum. The sequence goes on along the minus strand of JAHRHZ010000061.1, from coordinate 6,988,729 downwards.
CTATTTATGATTGCAAATTGTTGCAACCAGTGTGAAATAATTGTATTTATCAATGTTAAATTTGCTCAATACGACTGTTCAGCTTCATTCTCCAGCTTTATAATTTTTGATTTGTTTTCTTTTTTAAGCAATCTTCATGGGCTTACAGATTACAAACAATTGGGGTTACATGCACCCATATGCGACTTCACTTCAAGTTGACAGTAGGTTAAGGGAACAGAAAAGCATTCCAACAGAATCAATTTACAAAGTAAAAACAGAAACCATTGAAAATATTCAGCGGGTATGACAGCATTTGTGCAGAGACAAACAGTTTCACGTCATTGATCTTTTGTCGAATGAAAGGCTACCAACCTGAAAGTTAGAGATAACACATTGTGGAGCTGGAGGAACACAGCAGGCCAGACAGCATCAAAGGAGCAGGAAAGTTGACATTTCAGGTCAGGACCCTTCTCCAGAAATCAGCATCGGTAGTTCTTACTATCTCAACCTGAAAGTTAGTTCTGTTTCTTACTCAATGGATTTTGCCTGACCTGTTCGGGCATCTCAGAATTTCCCGTTTTTATTTCAGTTTTTCAGCAGCTGCAGTATTTTGCTTTTGAACTGATTTAAAATTTTGTTAGAAATTGTGACTAGAAATCTGCTTTTAGCTTTCATTTCTTTACCTAACATGTTCTGCTGAAACTTTGTGATCTTAGTTCCATTAGATGTATTGCGACCGGAATTGATTGAAAGATTTTTAGAAATTCAAACAAGCAAGATCATGGAGGTTTCCACTTTTATTTTGTTTGCATGATTCTCAAAGATGCTTGTCAGGAAGATCCTTTCCCTCCAATTTTATTATTAACAACTTTATTGTACTTATTAATTTACCAATTTAACTTATTTGCCTTTGAATATGGCTGAGATGCTTTTCCAACCTTCATTCTCTTCTGAGGTCATTCTTCCCATTGAAGTACACTTCAAAATCTGTATCTAGTCAGTCGGTTCCAGCAAACTCACTGTGGTCTAGTTGTCCCACCCCTCTCAGTAGGAAAGTTGTAAGAAATAAGTATATCAGCAAGGCAAAGTGTAGGGATGTGCATTCATAATGTGGCCAAATAGGTAGATTAGCAACCTGTAAATCCTACCGGTATGCCTGCTGTTAAGTATTTGTATAGAGACTTATTTTCATTACTTTAATTATGCATTAATCTTGTTGCACCCTAACGACTGAGAGGAGATAAAGCTGAACAGAATAATGTAAAATATGTTCAACTCAGCATGCAGTTAGCTTCAAAAAAAAATTAATTCAGGAACAAAAATTTGAAACAAAAATATAAAAAAGCCTTGATTTATTTTAATCCAAAAGACCTTGTCTGTACTTAGTATTTTGCATCAATTTTCTTTTTCTTGTTCGATCTTTTAATTTCTCATTCAATGTCTATCTGAGACTATGCTAACTCTCATGTTTCAAACTTGGAACAAATGTGTAGAAGGAAATGAATCCTTCTCTTGCCTTTCAAAATATTACTTATTCTAATGGGTTGATACGGTTTCATCTATTTAAAATAGATTTTAATATTGAGAAAAATTATAATCTCGTTATTTTTCTAATCAGTTCTAGTTTGCATATTTTATTATAATAGAAGGGGGCTCTGAAATAAATAGCGGGTGGGTTGGGCTGGGGAAGGTAGGTGGGATGGTGATGGTGTTATCTCAGGCTCTAACTCCACACTGTGTTATCTCAGACTCCAGCTCCACACTGTGTTATCTCAGACTCCAGCTCCACACTGTGTTCTCTCAGACTCCAGCATCGGCAGGTCTTACTAGAACATAGAACATAGAACGTACTATCTCTGAGACAGTTAACTTCATTTTGACTTCAGGTTAGAAGGTTCAAGTTTGTAGTTCATAAGAATCAGACATTCAGTTCAGTTTCTCCTTGGAGGAGAATTAGGAATTTACATAGAGGAATCAGTTACTTCAGCAGAAATAGGTTCTAGTCTGTGCAGCTTCTGAATCAGGAGAGCATAGATTGGAAGCTTCAAGTTATTAGAAGTGAATTAGCGTAACCCAACAAAACTATGAAAGGATCATGCAATCACTGCTCTCTCCCCAGTCACTGTTTGCCGTCTCTCCAGATCATAGTTCCATTATCTCCTGATTATTATTCCTTGGCTCTCCCAATCATTATTCCATTTTGACTTCATGGGGGAGAAGGAGTAAGCTGTGATTGGGGAGGGAGAAGTGCTCGAGGAAAGAACAGAGGTTTGGGAGAGGGATTAGAGATTAAAAGGGATTAACGACCAGAAGAGGATTAGTAATTAGCAGAGGGAGGGGTCAGTGACGAGAGCAATTAGTGATTGGGAAATGGAAGGAGCAGACTTGGGGAGGGAGCAGTTATCAGGAGAGGGAGGAAGCGATGATTGCAAGAGAGATTAGTGATCAGGAGAGGGAGGAAGCTGTGATTGCGAGAGGGATTAGTGATTGGGAGAGGGATCAATGTTCAGGAAGCAAGAATGATTGAGAGAGTGGGGGAGTGACTGAGAGAGGGATGAAGCAGTGATTAGGTGGGGTAAGCAGTGATCACGGAGGGAGCAATGATCAGAAGAGGGAAGAAACAATGATGAAGAGAGAGACAGTGATCAGTGATGAGTGAGGGGAAAGAGCAGAGACCAGGAGAAGGAGGGATTAGTGTCATATCAAATGACAGTTTTTGTGTGTGTTATGTTGTTGCTGTCTGTCTCTTCCCCTTTTCATCCTGTCACAGGACATGCAGGAGTTCTCAAATGCCTGAAAGCAGGAAATCAGAAAGGGATGGTTTGTACAACAGAGCTTGATCACCACACCATCAGCAGCTATCATGCCAGATAGCAGGATGAGGGTAGAACTAGGAGTTGAGGAGAGCCATAGACAGGAATCTATCATCCTGGACGTTTTCAGTGATTCCAGATGCCAAAAATTCTGTCACGACCAACTGCGTGATACTAATTGTCACCCCCTGCGTAGAAGGTAGGTCACATGAAGATATATCACTGATTTTGACCACCCATGACCTCATTAGACATCTTGTAACTCTGCTGCCAGGTCCTTGAATTAACTTTCTCCACTCCCAGATCACCTGCTACCTACGGGCCATCTGGCTCACCACAGAACCATGATATTTCTTCTCATGCCCCTCTCAACCATTGATGCCTCCAACCTCTCATTTGTCCCTGAGGAACTCCCTCACTCTGCCCTAGTAGTCCAGTTTCCTCATTTCAAATTCCGGCAAAACTATTCAATGCAACTACCCTATAGGACGGGCTGACTACCCTTAAGACCAGAATGGTGACTGTGTTTCCTGCACAATAACGTTTGTCCCCTTGCTGAGTGCAGGTGCATTTGGCAGTGTTAAAGTAAGGAATCTACACGGTCCCATGTTGTAGTTGTAAAAATGAGGTGTGATTGGAGAGAGGTGCTGTCCACCTCCAAGCTCAAGCCCATACCCAAAAAGCAGGGCAGACAAAATGCAGAAAGATCAGGTTCCTCACCATGATACAGAAATAATTTAGCACAGGGCTCAGATCTATCTTAGGTCAGGTCTTTTTCTTAGAGTTCAGCTTGGAGCTGTCTGACAAGGGGCATTATTTAGTTATCGCCTCATGAAGTGAGTGTCTTCTTGGCTTAGTGGCGGCAATGTTAACTCTGAAGTAGAGAATCATGGGTGCAAGCTTGAACACATAAGTTAAGCAGTCACCTCAGAGGAGCACAGAGACAGCCCTGCCCTGTAGTGGGTTTGGTGGAGGAGTGTGGGGTGTATTTTTTTGGCATGATGTTATATCAAATTTCACTCTGACATCTGAGTAAGATATTAAAGACCCTATTGTAAAGAACAAAATCAATACGACTTAAAAAAAGTGCGTGGTGTTGTCATTTCAATCATTACTTGTAGAATCTTGCTTCATACAATTTGATCTACTTGTCTATATTAGAGAAAAAGAGGAAGAAAGAAGTAACTTGCATTTACAAATCCGCATTCATAGCCCATGATGTCCCATAATGTGGAGACGCCAGTGATGGACTGGGTAGACAATGTCAAAAGTCTCACAACACCAGGTTATTGTCCAATAGGTTTTTTTTTAAATCACAAGCTTTTGGAGTGCTGCTCCTTTGTCAGGCAATAACTAAACACTAAACAGCCAATCAAGTGTTATAGTTACCGAAATACGACAAGCAATTTGTAAATAAACAATAAGATAGTGCCCAACTTTTCCAATCAGGATCAGGATTGGAAGCTCTATTTATGACCCTGATCAGACAAAAATAAATGGGCACTAATCTTCAGATGAGTTCTTGTCTTGAATTTCCTGGCCAGAAACCTTCTCTTCTGAAGAAGCAGAGAAGAATCCAGAATATGACTCCTGCCTGCTCTGCAGGGGTGTAATAACAGGTTGATTAGAATATATGCTTTACCTCAAAAAAACAAGAGTGAGGACAAACAGCATGGAAACTATAGTCTCATTTGCAGCACTAAGTGCTATATTTTGCAGGCTAAGTACCTTATCGACACTTTGAAAGTGAATGGTGGAAGGTAAATGGAAGGTAAGTGAGTGGCTCAGGTGTCAGATGAGTGGGAGGGGGCAGGTAGGTTGTTAGGTGGCTGGTAAATGGGAGGAATAGGGGTAAGATGGCAAGCAGGTGGTGGGGTGTAGGCAGATAGGATGGTAAGAAGGTGGGGTTTGGTAGGGTAGTTGAAGGGTGCAGACTTAATATGGTACATGGGTGAAGAGGTAGAATTGTAGAGTGCCCAGGCGAGTAATGGTTTGGGGTGACAAGTGGGATGGGGGTGGGGTGATAGTTGGGTGGGAGTCTTAGTGGGTGAGCAGAATAAGGGGGTGGGATACCAGGTGGATGGTAGAGCGGAAGGTAAGTTCATGAGTTCTTAAGAAAAGCTGAGGAGTCAGGTATGATGGAAGTGTCAAGTCTAGCAGGATAAGGTCAGTGGGGTGTCAGGTCTAGTGGGCTCAGACCATGGGTGGGGGTGTCATATCTGTTGAGTCTGAGTTATGCAGGCAAGATTGTCAGGTCTAGTTGGGGTGGGTCAAGGGCAAGGGTGTCTAGTCTGTCAGGATGGGGTTGCAGGGGGCAACAGTCTGATGGTCCAGTTCAAGGAGGGGTGGGGCATGTCTGGTCTATTGTGTTTGGGTACAATGGTCTGATGAGTTTGCATCAGGGGGTTATGTTGGGACTGTCAATGTGGGTTCAAGGTTAGGCAGGGCCTAGTCTGATGTTTTCGGGCGGGGTTATCAGATCGTTTGGACTGTGATTGGAAATAGGTATCCAGTCTGGTGGAGTTCAATTTGAGATGAGTCCTGAGTAGGTGGTGCTCAGAGATGGTCAAAGGGGGTGTGTTAGGTCTGGCAGGGTTAGGGATTATTGGGTCTAGCAGAGGGGTCCATGCAGGCAAGTGGAGACTATTCTGTCACACTTCAGCCTTGTAGTTTGTGGATCATCCTGATTGAGAGATAGGACATGAATAACTTGCCACAGAATTCCCAGCATTTGACTTGCTCTTGTAGCCGCAGTTTTTATATGGTTGTTCCACATCAGGTTCCAGCCAATGGTAACCCTCAGCATATTGGTTTAGTTATGGTAGAGTATTACTTAAATGAAGAATGACTGCAGAATTTGAGGTGCAGAGGGACTTAGACATTCCAGTGCATGACTCACAGGAAGTTGGTAAGCAGGTACAGTACGTAATCACAAAGGCTAATTGGATGCTATCCTTCCTTCCCAAAGGAAATGAATACATATACAAGTCGGAATGTTATGGTTCAAATGTGCAGGCTTTGGTGAGACCACAGCTCAAATAATGTGTGCAGTTTTGGCACCTGTGTTTGAAGGATGGAAATGCACTGGAAGCAGTTTGGAGGAGGTTTACTGGATTGATACTTGGAATTATTCCATTGGCTTAGGAAGAAAGGGTGGACAGAGCTTGTTTCCACCTGTTTTCAGATGCGTGAGGGGGTGTTTTGACTAAAGTATAAGAGATCCTGAAAGGTCTTGACAATGTGGATGAGGAAAGGTCAGTCCAGAACAAGGGGGACACTATTTTAAAATTAGAGGGAGTTCTTTCAGATAGAATTCAAATTGAGGAGATTTATTTTCTCCCAGTATGTTGTGCAGCTTTGGAACTCTGTGTCAGCAAGTGATGGGACTCAGGGGTGCTGAATATTTTTATGTCAGAGATGGATATACTTTTGTTAGGCAAGGGAATCAAGGGTAATCAGCTATAGATGGAAATGCAGAATTTGAAATTCAATAGTAGAGCAGTCTTAAGCAGCTGAACATTTTACCTCTGCTCCTATTTTACGTTTGTATGTTGATAATGTCAAATGGGTACTGTCTTTTTGGAGATAATCACTGCCTAACACATAAGTGCTGCAAATGTTACTTGCCAGTTATTAGCCCCACCTGGATGTTGTCCAGGCTTTGTTGTATGGATATGAGTTACTTCGGAGGTGCAAATGGTGCTGATCGTTATGCAAACTTCAGTGGACATTCCCACTTTGACCTTATGATGGACAGAAGGTCATTCATGGGCAGCTAAAGAAGATTGAGTCCAGCACATTATCCTGTGGACCTCCAGCAGTAAAGTCGTGTGGCTGAGGCGATTGACCTCCAATGACCGCATTGAGGAGTATTACCCCGATTTCCATTGACTCTAGTTTTCCACAAGCCCCTTGATCCCAAACTCACTCAAATGTAGCCTTGATGTCAAGACACACTGCATGTAGTTCAGCTGTTTCCTCCATGGTTAAACCAAGGCTGTAGTGAGGTCAGGAGCTGAGTGACCCTGGCAGAATCCAAACAGAGCATTGGTAAGAAGTTTACTGTTGACTAAGTACCATTGATATCATTGTCAACTAAACCTTCCACCACTTCACTGATATAGAATATCAGTGCATATGGACTGTATATGAGTTGCATAAAGAATGATTAGGTGATAACTGATCAAATTGGATTTGTCCCTCATTTTGTGAAAGTGATATATCTGGGCAAATTTCCTCATTGATGGATATATGCCAAAATTACAACTGTGCTAGAACAGCTTGGCTAGTTCCGGAGAACAGTACTATCGTCAGAGCCAATTTTTTTTTCCACTATCCCGTGCCTTCACCTATTTCTTGATATCACATGGGTTGAATGAAATTGGCTTCAAATAGTTGTGAGGCTAAGGATTGCTGGACAAGGTTGAGATAGATCACCCGTTTGGTACTTCTGACTGAAGATTGCTGCAAATGCTTCAGCCTCATCTTTTGCACTGAAGTGCTGGGATCTGCCATCACACAGGATGGGGCTATTTGTGAAGCCCCCTTCTCCAGTGAGTTGTTTAGTGCCCGCTACCATTCATGTCGAGAGGTTGCAGGGCCGTTGAGCTTAGATTTGATCTCTTGGCTGTGGATTCAGTTAGTTCCTATTAGTTGAAGGGTAAATTTTGGCTGGAACATCGCAGGGGAGCCCCCTTGTCCCCGATTAGCGTCATTGGATTTGTTAGTGCTTTCCGGAAAAGGGCTCAGCCCTTAGTTTAACATCTCATTCAAGAAATGACTCGTCTAATACTGCAGCAACTTGCAGTACTGCACTGTAATGCAAACCTGGAGCATGGATTCCAGTGTCTAGTAGTGGGACGTGAACACACGCTGTTTGGATTCGCGGTTAACAGTGGAGCCACAAAGCTCAGACTGCCTTCCAAACACATGAAAGCTTGTGTGAGGCACAGCATTATTACAAATCAATCTTATTACAACTTAGCAGGGTGACACGGTGGCTCAGTGGTTAATACTGCTGCCTCACAACACCAGGGACCCAGGTTCGCTTCCACCCTCAGGCGATTGTCTGTGTGGAGCTTGCTCGTTGGTGTTTCCCACAGTCCAAAGATGCGCGGGTTAGGTGGTCTAACTATTCTAAATTAACCGTAGTGTCCAGAGATGTGCAGGCTAAGTGGACTAGCCATGGAAATGCAGGGTCCCAGGGGTAGGGTAAGGTCGGCCTGGGCAGGGTGTTCTTCGAACAGTCGTTGTGACCTGGAATGGCCTACTCCCATTCTGTGGGGATTATATGGATTTAAATCAGCTGTATTCGAGTGGCCGAATGATGGGGAAAGTACAGCAGGATTCTGCAAACATGCTCCCCGGGAGTTGGGAGACCCCACTCATAGGGTGAGCCCGTTTGCTGTCGGCCCCAGGCAGGAGCACTAACTGAGCGATGGCACTCTGCAGGTTGCCTGTCACAAACTGCCTTAAAACCTGAGCAGTACATCGGAAAACGTCCGCCTTGTCTCTATGCAGAAACCTCCTCAAAATCCCAACTCCACACACAGCTGCTGTCTGGGGGAAAAAAAACCTTCGTGAGATTAGCAACAACAGCAATACTTTCTGGGGACTTAAAACAGATCAAGCGAGTGATTTGCACATGTTACAAAAGTTTAAGGATGAAACAAAGTTGAAAAAAAAGGAACAGGAGACAGCGTTGGGTTTTGCGAGTGGGTGGTGCATGCTGGTGTTCTGTCCAATGGAAGTGAGGAGGGAGGGCTGTGTCTTGTCCAATCCTCTGTATGCGGGCGGAGTTGCTGATGTTCCGATCAATCACTTGACTCCCCCCGCCCCACCACAAAAAAGCTACCCCCCCCCCTCCCCCCCCCCGGTCCCCGCCCCCCCCCCCCCCTTTAATCAGCCCGCACCGTCAATGCTCGGAGAGAGGACTCGGTCATGAGCTGTCTGGACGTTAGATACCATCAGTCTTATGGAGCCCACCAGTATTTGCCTGCAGCCGCTTACACCGCTTACACCGCAGCCTGTTACCGTCATCACCACTCTCAGCAGGTAAGGCAATAAAAACAGCCGCCAAAGTCTGACTGACATCCGATTAAAACAACGGTGAAGGCTTTGGGTGGGTGTGTGGGGGCGCAGGGTATTTAGGGAGGATTTGGAGGGTTGGTGGGGGGGGGGGGGGGTGCACGGACCAGAGGCGAATTAGCAGCTGCCTTGTAAACTGGCTACAAGTCAGCTGTCAAATTCCGCTGTGGTTTCTTCATTCCGTTTGACAACACATGACGCGATCTCTCGGATATGTCTGACCAGTTCGCTCTGAAATTCTCTACATAGCAGCCCGTGAGCCGGAGGGGTGTGAGCTCCCAGAGTTAGCGCGGCAGCACTCTCTCACAGACTAAAGGTCGTGGATACACTATCCTAGAAAGAGAAAATACGATTGTCAGCATGAAACGCTCGATTTATGTTTAATACATCTCCCATGTGATCATTTAAACAGAAAAGCAAAATGTTTTAACTGTTGCAGTGTGACAGCACACTTTCACAGCGTTTTGGGTAATAAAAACCTCACGTTAAATACAAATTTGGAGTTTACGGCGAAATTTGAATGGTGTAGCGCAAAATTACAACCGAACAACGTTGGAAATACGCCATCCAATTATTATTAGCCCTTCACTGGCCAGCTTACAACTGCCTGAATATTAAAAGTAAAAGCAGAAGTATTGGAAAACATCACCAGGTCTAACAGCATCTGTGAAGACTGAAACATTTCAAATCCAATATGATTCTTGCTTGGGTCTGACGTTGGCTTTAGCTGCCTTTTTTAAGGCCCCTGAAATATCTTTCAGAGCACAGAGCAGATATTAACTCAATGGACAATTATACCGCTGGAGAGAAGTACAAGAGCAAAAAAAAACGTTATGAATAACCCCCGATTAATGCAAGTGGTGAACACACGTGAATGGAGCAAGTGAATTAGGATAACGCTGTAATTTGCTTCAGTGCAAAGTGATTTGGACAATATGTATTGAATAAACTATATAATGCCACGCTAAACTCATTCAAGATGTGAGTAGTTCTGCGAGCAGACAGGCTAGACCGCAGTAATAAACCGTGGGAAAGCGACATTTTCAAGGGATATTGGATATTGTGGGAAATGATATTGCAGCAACGACATGCAGAAAATCTTTCCCTTGAAAATGAGCGGGAGAGAGGGTTTGAAATCTTGGCGGTCTGAAGGTTCCCTGTGATTTAAGGGTCTCAGATTTGATTTTTCCTTATCTCATACAGTGTGCACACGAGTTACACGATCGCGTTATCATAAGCGAACGTCTCGATGCTGGTGCATTTCTGTTAATATTAACGATATAAAAATAGGATTCCGATGATATTCCGTTTAGCGAGGGCTGTCATCTCGTTGACATCTTGGAATAGAGAACTTAGTGGATAAGCATGGACCAATGTGTTTGTCTGTACTCTTTTCTTAGAATTTAAGCGAAGTTCCTGTTACGAAACTTTCCAGTGAAATCAATGCGAATGTTTTCTGAAGTGTGTTGAGTCTTGTACTTTTTTTAATAAACTAGGACAGAGTTTTCTCTCTCTCTGTCTCACTGGAGTTGGGTTGCTCCTGAAACAGGGGAGCTGTGTGTGTTGTCGGTGCTGCTGTGGTGAGGTTACAAGTTTGTATCTCATCTGCCGCTTGTTCCTTGCAGCAGAAGTTAGCCCTGTACAGCAAGGTGCAGGAGTCCATGGAGAACAACTCGCAAAGCAAAGAGGGCGAAAAGGACCAGCCCCCTGAGGCTGAGTACATTAGTTCCAGATGCGTGCTGCTCACCTACTTCCAGGGGGACATTGGCGCCGTGGTCGATGAACACTTCAGCAGGGCCCTCAGCAACTTTCCCGGCGAGAACCGCAACTCCAAGCCGCTGGCTTCTTCCAGCTCCGCCTGGAAAGGTAAGGAAAGCAACTCCTGGAAAATCCACTGAATCCAGCTGATTTTTGGGACGTTATTGCTAAATGCTTAGTGCAAGGAAATGCTGAGGGTGTTTACTTAGTACACACGGTAGGAGATAAGTGGTTGTACCTGGAGTACCCCACTTCAGCAGAGAAAACATCCCATTTACAGCAGCCTCACTGTCGCTGGTGGAACGGGAAATGTCACCTTATTACTCCTGTCATTCTTTTTACTCGCTCCGATCAAATGTAAAGTGACTTTATTTTTATCGTTTGTTCATTTTATCATTTACCATTTATAAGTCAATCCATCTTACAGATAAGCAGTTACAATAAAATTTATATTCTACACTCGACACTCAGATGGGCAAATACGTCTAACAACTATCAGAAAGATCGCAATTCGGCCTTTCTCTTGCCTTTAACGCTAATTGCAGAATTCACTGTTTTCCTACCAGAAACACGTTCTGCAAACTTGCTACAGGACAAATTATACTGACGGCTTCTATCCACAGAGCTGCCTTATCCTTCTACGAAATCCAACCCTCGGCAATTTAACCGTTCTGTTATTTCCTCGCCTGGTTGATACATTGGCATTCCACAGATTACACAATCGGCTCTCAATGTAGCCTCTTCCCCATTGCAACTGCTGTGAATTCCTGTCGACCCACCATTCTCCATCACTAAATCCGACCAATTTGGTTTTAAATGTGACGAGAGAGTCTGCTGTAATATTTGCAATTTTTAGCAGGATGTCGGTGAATAAAAATAGGGGAAAATGGGTTCAGAGCACACGAATTAAAATAAGTCATACTACAGGGAGAGGGAGGCTAAAATGCATTTGCCAAACCGTTAAGGGAAAATAAAGATATCGGGCTAAGAACCGACTCTGTCACCACTAAGAAGATAGTCCAGTGAGTATTCAGATGCTGTTTACCTCAGGGTTAATTTCTCACTGGTTGAGAAATCCACTTGCAGAGATCCCGAGAGAAGGCTCACAGCGTGCTCAGTACTTCATGGCAATACATATTTTCTTAAGAATCTAGTCACATTAAATGGCCTTTGCGTTTTCCTGAACGCACCTTGTTTTTGAGCCTAGTCGTGTCCGTGATGGTAACCCTGACTTTCTGGTCGTTTGTCATTTCAAAATCCACCACTTTGGTCTCCTGCTCACAGTTCTGTGCTCAGCCTGCTGCAGTGCTCCAGTGAAGCCCAAGGCGAACTGGAGGAACAGCCCCTCTTTTTTTTTCCGGTTAGACATTTCACAGACTCTGAACTGGACATGGAGCTCAACAACTTCCGACCGTTACTCTGTTCCCCATTCTAATATACCCCGCACCCCGACGCCACCAATCCTAACCCCTAAACACACACACACCCCAAATGCTTTCATATCATATTTCAATCTTGCTTTCATATTTTGTTCGCAGTCACACTTTTATTTTGCCTTTAACACCCCTATGCTTTGCTCGCTCACCGCAACCATTACAATTCATTTTGCCTTTTGTTCCATAGCACTTTTTTTTCTAACCTCCTTCCTCCTCTGACCTTTCCTTGAACTCTCCTGCTGCTCCACTTTCTCCCCCACCCGACACACATTTATTTGAACAGAATAAAGCCCAACGCATTTTTTCTGCTCTTCAATTCATAATGACCTTTAACTTTTCCCCTTCACATATGCTGCCAGATCTGTTGAGTTTTTCCATTACTTCAATTTGTGAAGGATTAGGAACCATGTTTCCATGCTGTCCAACTCTATGACTCTGATCATGTTAACTTTAAATTTGCTATCTCTTGCATAATAGTATAGATAGTTATTTGATAATCTCTATTAATTCCTCGGGAAAGTTCTGTAGTCACGATGTGAATGTATGCATATAGTCTATGTAATGCAGCATTGTACAAATACTAATTCAAAGCAAATGTTAATTATTTTTCCTTTCCATTTCAGAAGGACTGCCATTTCCTACAACTCAGAAGAATAATTTCCCTGCTTCTTTCTGGAGCAGCACTTACCAAGCCCCAGCAACTCCAGCTCTGAGTGCAAGTCACCCCGATATTTCTGCTGCAACTGGTAGTGTGTTTCATTCCCCAGATCCCATGGCATGGCCGGGACATGGACTACACCAAGCTAGTGCTCCCCCATCCAATGTTGAGCCATGGCCCTACACATTGTCATCACAAGGAAGTTCCAGCTATCCACTTGTCCATGAGGTTTACCCACATATGCACCATCCACATGCCCACACCCACCATCACAGTCCACATCTAGACCCACGTTATGGGTCATTATTGGTGCCATCAATGAGAGCTGCTAGGATTACCACAGCATCTGGTGAAATCACAAAGACAGACCCTATTGCTCCCGCTGCTGGTTCGTCATGGACTGGAGCCTTTCATGGAACTCTTGAGATGGCACAAGCAGTAAACTTTGACACAGGTGAGAGGCTTCTTTTTATAAAACTGTAAATTGTTAGTACAGGCTATTTTGGCAATAGCATTTTGAAAAAGATTTTTCAATGTTTTTACTTCAAATATGAGTATTTCTTTGGTGGAAGGTTGTTTTTTTTGGACTGGAGGCCTGTAACTTTTTTTATTCACTAATGGGATAAGGGCATCACTGGCTAGGCAGCATTTATTGTCCATCCCTAATAGTCCAGAGGGCAGTTCAGAGTCAACCACATTGCTGTGGGTCTGGAGTCACATGTAGGCCAGACCAGTTAAGAATGGCACTTTCCCTCCCTAAAGGACATTAGTGAACCAAATTGGATTTTTCCAACAACCGGCAATGGATTCATAGTCATTATTAGATTCTTAATTCCAGATGTTTTGTTGAATTCAAATTCCACCATCTGCCGTGGCGGGATTCAAACCCGGGTCCCCAGAACATTATCTGAGTCTCTGGATTAACAGTCCAGCAATGGTACCACTAGGCCATTGCCTCCCCTCCACTGCAGTGTTCCGCAGAGACTGGTGCTGGGTCCAGTTTTGTTTGTCATTTATATAAATGATTTGGTTGAGAATTTAGGAGGCATGTTTAGTAAATTTGCAGGTGACACCAAAATTGATGGTATGGTTGACAGTGACTTTGTCTGATGAAGGAGCAGCACTCAGAAGGCTTGTGATTTCAAATAAATTTGTTGGACTATAACTTGGTGTCATGTGACTTCTGACATTGGGCTAATTGGCTGAGGAGTGCAGATGAAGTTTAATTTGGATTATTTGAGGTATTGCATTTTGATAAAACAAACAAGGGCAGAACTTTTACAGTTAATGGTAGGGCTCTGGAGAGTATTGTCGAACAGAAACCTAAGGTTTCAGGTACATAGTTCTCTGACAGTTGCATCACAGATTGACGGGCTGGTTAAGAAGGCATGAAGCATGCTTGCCTTCTTTGCTCAGTCCATTGAATACAGGAGTTGGGACGTCATGCTGTGATTGGACAAGATGTTGGTGAGGCCACTTTTGGAGTACCATGTACAGTTCTGGTCGCCCTGCTATGGAAATGATATTATTAAATTGGAGAGGGTGCAGAAAAGATTTAGCTGAATTTTGCAGGGACTGGAAGGTTTGCGTTAAGGATAGACTGGATAGGCTGGGACATTTTACCCAGAGCGTAGGAGATTAAGGAGTGACCTTAGATGTTTATAAAAACGTGAGGAACATGATAAGATGAATAGCACAAGTTTTTTCCTGGGGTGGTTGAGTCCAAAACTACAGATGTAGGTTTAAGGTGAGAAGAGAAAGATTTGAAAGGAAACTGAGGGGCAGCTTTTTCACATAGAGGGTGACTTGTGTGTGGAATCAACTGCCAGAGGAAGTGGTAGATGCAGGTACAGTTAGAACATTTAAAAGACATTTGGACAGGTACATGAATAGGAAAGGTTTAGAGGGATATGGGCTAAATGCAGGCAAGTGAGACTAGTCTAGTTTTGGAAAGTTGGTCAGCATGGATCAGTTGGACTTAAGGGTCTCTTTCCGTGTTGTATGAACTATGATTTTTATTAACGTTCTTGTGTGATTTTAAACTAGCAGATAAAGATGTTGAATTTATTTGTTAAAAACAGCATTTAAATAAATATTCTCTATTATAGCAAGACAAATAACAAAGGTTTCCCCACAACAAGGGATCATTCGGCCCACTGTGGCGATTCTGACTCTTTATTAGAGCAATTCAAATTAATCCCATTCCCTCCTTTCTCTCTACTGTCCAGGATCTTCTTCATTTTGAAATATTATCCAAATTTCTTCTCTAATGTCTGCCACACTACTCATGAATAAAAAAAACTTTCTAACTTGCATCTTCAGTCACTTGATGCCTATTTTAAAATTATAATGTCTCCCCAACCAAAGAAAAAAATTAAATAAAAGAATGTCTTACATTTTCCAGTTAACCTTATTGATTTAAATGAAAATAGCTCTAGTGTTTGTATATATTTATAGTCTCCCAATCTTAATACAGTTATTCTATTTTGTCTTGAAAATCCTTTCTGTAATTGGATGCCCTGACAGAACTCACTATCTCCAATATCCAGAGCCTTGACCATTTCCGATATCCATAACCCTCATGGTCTGATACCTGGAACTTGCACCAACTCCGATATCCAGACCCTCCCCCTCCCAAAGTCACAGAGGCTAATATCTCCAATACCCAGAGCCCTGACTATCTTTCTTTCATGACTGGAGCCCCTGACTGTTTCCATTACCAATTAGGCACTGGACTGAATTTTATCAAAGAGGGTAAGAAATTGCAAATGCTGGAGTCAGAGATAACGCAGTGTGGAACTGGAGGAACACAGCAGGCCAGGCAGCATCAGAGGAGCAGGAAAGTTGAATTTTTGGATTTTTTTTGTTTGCTCTTTTTAGCTGGTGTGCTTGAAGGTATGGGGAGGTTATTAAATGTAACAATTTCCTGTAAACACCATTCCTACTACTCCTAACCTGTCTCCCATATTAGAGAGGCTTGGGAGAAAAGGAGGCATCAGGGCATCCATACACCCTTGGGTCTACTGAGGCCTTTGATTGACCAATGGGGCCAGGAATTCCTCCAGACACACACTTAAAAGCCAACTGGAATATATAGGTGTGGAGAGCAATGGAAGGAGCCAATCCACATGCAAGGAGATGAATGTATTTCAAAAGGTTCAAGAACTTCATCTGACTCATTAGGGACTATGAATATGTTTTCAAATATCATATTCACTAATGATACTAAGAGCCTCTGACACTCTTTAAATCATTGGCACGATCGAGATATTTGGCAATGGTAGGGTTGAAACCATCCAAGATCATGTTGTCCTCATACCTAATTCTCCTTCCCATTCTATCCCACGCTGTCTTCTGATTTAAAAGTCGCAGACGGTGTAAACATGCATATTCTATGTCCTACCACCCCCCTTCCCATACCATAACGTTACCTGCATGCTTTTATCCTTTCAGATGTCCATCATGTGCAAATTGTCTAGGCAGTTAAGTCACAGCATGAAGAAAGTGATGGTGAAGGCATAATATTGTCACTTGATTTAACAATCTCAGCCAATAGCTCGGCTATTAACACTGCATGCAATTAAGATGATAATGTCGAGGTACAATCTGCCAATGATAGATGTGTGAATATCTGCAGCCTTGACAAAGGGCAAGAATTGTGAAGGTGCCAGCTAGCTAGAAGGGATGGTCATGTGAGTTCTGATGTTGATGACTCAAGTGAGCACTGTACAGAAGAACACTGATCAGCATGCAAAACAAAGTACTCAGCATCTTGGAAAGACTGTTAAAAAGCCTGTCATTAGTGCCAAGGAGCATGGAGAAATCCAGCATCTTCTCAATATCGGGATTTTCACAGAAATATGGAACCCACCCTTTCCCACATGGAAGTGGTAGCCTCCTCTACCAGCACACATACAGACCAGCTTCTATTGTAACATCAGCAGCTTCCACCAAATGTCTGAGTGCTACAGTGGAAACTAAATTTGAAGTTATACAAGATCAGCTTGCTGCCATGTAAATTCAGGCTGGTGACCAAATAGCTGTAGATTATGTTGTAGAAAGGTACTTTGAAAGGTGACTCCATGCTACAACTACCTCTATTTTTAAAAAAAAATGTATACAAATCACAGGAGCTAATGATCCAAAATTCATGTCATTTTCTTTAGGAGAGATGAAATATATAGATACAACACTGATGGCAATGTCTTAGTGCTTTCCAAAAAGGTGAACACCAAAACAGGAAATAATTTAGTGGAGAAGGAACAATGAGAGAATTGAGTTGGAAATTGTTGGCAATCTAAACAGGCTGACTGATTTTGGAGGAGGATTTCCAAAGTAAGAAAGTACAGCACCAGAAAATTAGGATCATAACCTAAACACTTATTTCTTGCAAATTATTCATTTTTTACACCCATAACATTAGTATTTTATATGATAATTTGCTGTCAAAACAAAAATGGAAAAAATAAAAACTGTTAAGTTATTTAGTAAATATGCAATGTGGTATCCATCCATATTCCTATCTATTTAATAAAGAATTTATTAAACCACAGTCCCTTCTTTTTATTTCCTGTCATGGCATGTTCATTTAACAAGCTAAAGAGCTGAATGATGTCAAGGCAACTGTATCACTGGTTAAAAAGGAGGGGCCACTCTCAGCAACTCATTCTGAGAGCTCTTTTTCATTCTTTGTTGTGACAGCAATCCTCTAGTTGATGCTCCATCTTACAGGAAAGGACAAAATGGCAAAGTCTGTCTTGAAGGGAATACTTAAGGAAAATCCATGTGCAACCATTGTGTGGTGCATTATATCGGTGTTCCGAAACCGTGTACATTGCTAGCATATTTAAAGAATTAAGCTGTACCATTGTATAAAATATTTTACTGGCTAAATAGAGAATTTTCACTGAACAGAGATTTTGCCTAAAATCTTTTGACAATACCTTTCTTTCTTTGCCTATATTTCAGAAGTAAATTGTGTATTTTTGTAAGTGCTGAGCCATAAGTATAATGCTGATGCACAAGTATAACATGATTTACTATTAGTATAGATATTATTTCAATCAATAGGAGTCAACAGCATAAAACAAATTTATTGGATTAATACTAGACTTTTTACCTTCATAATAAAATATCTTATTACCTTCCTTTTTGTATTACCGTAGAGAATATTGCACATTCACTGTTCACTATCCTGTGAACATTTAGCAGTTCAGTTTGATTAAGTTGAATGAGGTTTCAAATACTTCTCTTTTAATTCATCTAAAAATAAAGAACTTTAAGATCATTGCTGTTAAACCGGAAAGCTATATTTAGAAGTTAGTTTTGTGATATAGTTACCTATCTGGTTCTTATAATGTTTCTGCATTGAGATAAAGCAAAGAACTTATTTGGTTCTAAATCAATCATATTTATCCTTGCTTCTACTGTTTTGTAACTGAAATGTTTCCATTTAATCTTGATTTCAGCCCTTTGGTACGGTGGATCTCTCACAGGCTGATGAAAAATTCATCTCTGCAATCTGATGGAATTGAAATAATGACCCAAAGTATTTGCTTTTGACCAATTACCTTCAGAAGTTGTAATGATGGAAAATACGGGGTTTCTATATGTGTCTACTCTGAGGAAGCTAGCAAAATGTCTGAAAGGAAGTGAAAATTAAATTTGTAGAATAAATGATGATTTAAGTAAAAGTGAAGAAGTGAATCAGCAATTATTTTTGCAATGAAATAACAAGGCTACCTAATTTCAGCATCTGGAAATGCGTGTCATAGCCTGGTTTTTGTAGAATTTGATTGTTTTAGAGGACCATTAGCAGAATTTGTTGGATAAAGATCTGCTTCAAGTAAATTTTATGGAGAGTGAAGCACTGGGTGGAAAATTGTATTAGGCACAACATAAATTCTTTTATTTTTGTGGTTAAAAGTATGTGAAGTATTGGAGTTTTTTATAACTGTTTATTACTCTGATCTTGTTAAAATGTAATGTGACTCTACCAGGGATTCCTACACATTTTTTCTTTTTCTTTTTTTTATTTAAGTATAGTTAATCATTTGTGGACTGCAGTAGCACTTTTACCATGTCCTAAGTTAAATACAGGCTTAACATTCTTTCATTTCATTAACTATAGTAATATGTTCATTTTGTTGGTATTCAGCATATTTGTTTTTTCACCAACTTATTGCGAAAAGAAATGATAGAAGTAGTGTTAAGGTAACAACATTTCTTATTGAAACCAAAGAGGTAAAAAAAAGGGGCAGTGTTTTCTACTCAAAAAGGCTCTTCATCATTAGGGCACATGTCTTTTCATCCAGATTTTACAAGGATTGCTTCCTTCAAAATTTTAAATAATTAATGATTATCATAAAGTAAAGTTGATAAATGTGACATTCACCTTTAACATTGTATGACATTGACAAAAAGGAAAACATTGTTGCACCTTTTAGATGCAATAGAACTTTTAATCCATTTACGGTTCTCCTTATTTTATGCTTTTAGTTATTCTATCAAAAAGGGAACTTCTTCCCTTTATTCTGTTTTTATAAAAAAAAACAAACCCTTTTGGTGACAAGTATGAAGGCTGTGCAAAATATGCTATGGGAAAGTGAAGAAAATTGCCCTCAATTCACAGGAAATCTTAAAACCCATCATTTCATATTAAGGTTTGTATTTGTTCAGGGATTTTTAAAAAAATCAGACCTAGAAATTCATGTTAAAAAGTTACCGTGATAAAATAATGCACTCGCAACTCAACTGCTCTTGAGTTAAAATGCAAACTGTAAGGAGTTCTGAAGGGGATGAATGATATTTCAGCTCCACTTTTTCTGCTAACAACGTACAACATGGTAACATTCTTGTCTATGACCAGTTTTGAAAGTTCTGTTTGAAATTGGACATTGTTTTTTTTTAAAAGCAGTCAAGATTCTGTGCTGAATATATTCCTTCCAAGATGTCACATATATCGTTCTCTGTTTATAATTAAGCAAATGCATAAAGTGAGGCAAAAACCAATGGAAAATTTGTGGCAAATTTCTCTCAATGAAAATGGGTGTTATTTTTACAGAAAACTGTAAAATGCATTATTAATGTTAATAAACAAAAAACTTGGAACTATTGCCTATGTTCAAAACTGCATGTTTTTAATCACTGTTCTAAGGAGAACTTTATTTTAATCCACATTCTTATGCTTTGCAAATAATTAAATTGCAAATAATGATGGTACTTTGTTAAGACTTTTGTGGTCTGAGTTCTATTTTCAAAAGTGTAAGACATAATCAAATAGTAATGTTCTAATTGACAGTAAAGAGTGTTAAACATTCTGTGTCTTGTTTGGAGATGTTGCATATTATACAGACACAGTGAGGCCAATTTTAGAAGAAAAATAACTTGTCATATTTAGTTCTTTATACAGAACCCACAATCAGTGTAATTTTGCCCAATGGTGAAATTGTCGATGAATCAGATTTAAACCATCTGCAGGGACAGACAAAAAGCTTGTTATACATTTGTGCTCTGTTAAAATTTCTGCAGCTGTTGTGGTGTGTGCGTTAATGGGCAACTTTTATCTTAAATCCAAACAGTGCAGATAGAATGGCTTAAACTCTGAGAATGATCAGCATGGGAGGAGTGAACCCCCAGATGATGACAGTTGTCAAAAATAGCATAACACATACAATAAACCATTTGAAACGTCCTAAAGGGAATAGAATCTAAATATAACTAGGTGTAATGTTGTACACTTGAACTCTGTTATAGTTTGCACATTTCCAATTGCCAAGGATCACAGGATATTGAATATATTGATTTGAATCAACAAAATCAGATATTTGTACAATGCGATGCCTATAAGAATATGACAAACAAAAAAGTGAATTGACCTAAATGTAATTTTGTAAAGTACAACCAATTGGATGGATTGAGCATTTTAAAAGTGTGATTTTCATTATGAAAATGTCAATTTATTGCAATAGGTGATAAGCTCAACAAAAAAATGTTTAGAGATTTTTCTTTTTTATATAACTGTTTTCCAGCACCACATCCAGAACACTTGCCATGATTTTCTTCAGGTGTAATGTGTAAGGATGCTGCTAAAGGGGTGACCTTCATTGGCTTGCAGATTCTTGTACAATTGTCAAATTGGTATCTCCACACTGGGTATTTGATTATTGTGGACTAAATTTATAACGCAATCTAAACTTCACCATTTCCGTTCCTGAAAAGCAATCCCTCTATCAGTAAAGCTGATACTACTGAATCACTGAATTTCAAAGGGTTGTCAATTGAAATAACTATTAAAAATGACTCTTTAAAGTATGAAACGTCAGTTTTGAACTCTAGTGGAGTTTGTTTACTTGTCTTTGCAGTTAACATAAATTATTTCAGTACGAAAATCCAAATGAGACCCTTGTAGTGCAGCGTTAGTGTCCCTACCTCGAGGCTAGGAGAGTTCTAAGGAAGGGTCACTGGACCTGAAACATTAACTTTTATTTCTCTCCAGACCTCGAGTTCTTCAGACAATTTCCTTTTTTGTTTCTACGCCAGGAGACCCTGGCACAAGTCCCGCCTGCTCCAGAAGTGTGAAATTACATGCCTGAGCAGGTTGATTAGAAATGCTTACGGGTCCTTTACATTGACTAACAAAACGTATTTGATCGTGAAGTCTGACCCCTTCGTCGATTAATAATCACATTAACATCCGGGACAAATGTGTTTTACAAAACAGAAATTCACACTTATACCCTGTCATAAGCATCTACTGATTCCATTTGATTTAAGGAGTATGGGAATGGTGCATTTCTACATCATCTTCATGGGTGAATGGGGATTGAGGCTGTACTGGAACTGCCGCTGGTGTTACACCAACTTTACCCAACACGGAACACAGAATCAGGCTGGTCTATGGCAGGTGAAAGACCTCGGGAGAAATCTTTGGGCAGTAATTCACACCTTTCGGTTACCTTTTTTTGGAATTGATAATGTTAGCTCTCATGAGCACGTGCTATCTGAACGTTCAGAGATAGTAGGAACTGCAGATGCTGGAGTCAGAGATAACACAACGTGGAGCTGGAGGAACACAGCAGGTCTGAGGGAAGGGTCCCGACCGGAAACGTCAACTTTCCTGCTCCTCTGATGCTGCCTGGCTATCTGAACGTTGTGGTGTTAAGATAAAATATAAAGCTAGGAAGTAAAATTGGAATTGGGGAAAGTTGGTGTCAATCAGCATTCTGAAACAGAAATGAACTGGTATGGAATTCTTTTGGGTGGTATAAATGAACTGGAGTTCCGAACGTAGCATAATGTGAAGTGAAACAAAAACAAGAAATGCTGGTAAAACTCTGCACAACTGGCAGCATCTGTCGAGCGAAAAACAGATTCAACATTTCGAATACAGTGCCCTTTTGTCGGAACATTGTTTTCAATTTGCAGCATCCACAGATCTTTGTGTTATTATATGACCTGTAGTTTACTCTTGTGGGCCAGAGACAAATTAACTCATACGTTGCAATTGGGTGAGAAATCTATAGGATACATGGAAAAACAAACCCCGACAGTGAAATGGCTTTATAATGATTTCTGAAACAGAACGTTTGAGTCTCTGCGTCTCGCAGATGTATCTTTCTGGGACCGACGAAAACAAAACATCTCTTAACTTTACAGACATGAGGGTGTCTTCCTCTGCAATGTGGCGTGTGAGAAGAAGGACGAAGTTAATTCCAGAAGGTACAGTGCTAACTTCTGAAGAGAAAGTCCGAAAACTCACATCTGCTCCCATTAGGAAACCAGTAGCCTGAAATGACATGATCCTGATTTTTAAAATGTTGAAACAATTCTGGGGTTTGTTCTAATCATCGGAGCAGAACCTCCAACCCACTCCGAGATTAAATAAATTGAATGAGGTCCGTGATAGAGCGAACTACACGTGTTCTATAAAATGAATAGCCTATTCTCATTCTTCATTCAAAGGACTAATGTTTCCTCCTGACTCTTTCCCCGTTAAGTCTCCGGTGTAAACGGTGCAGAGTGTGCTGCAGACATGCTCTACAGAAACACCCCAGAACCTTGCAATTATTCTGCATACTGTACCTTCAGTGAGGTCCAAATCTGAGATTTTAATGCAAAGTATTTAAAATATCTGCCGTGTGTATAAGTAAACTGCATTTCGATGGAGTTTTGCAGGGCAGCAAACTGCTAATTGGGGGCACTGCTGACTCATTAACCTCTTATCCTGCAAGGCTGAAGCATGTTTCCACACAGATAATTTACTCACTTATAAATGTAAGAGCATGTGGAGAGAAGAGCACGGTGACAAAGGTAAAAGTACTCCTTACTGCTCATCTTATCCAACCTCGTCATTAACTAGTGCCCAATTATCCAAGCTGCGACCGGCGAAGTAATTAATGTCCACAAGGGCTCAGTACAAACACTGCCTACAACAGCGGCGATGTTTTTACACCAGCTTTGTGAACGGTTGTTGGAAGCAGGGCAGGTGTATAGTTTAATTAGATGCTGTGGTAGACTGCTCGCTGGTCTCTCAACTACTATGATCAGTTTTTTTAAAAAACGGACAGTCTAAATGGAATAGCCATTGATTGCAGCTGATTGGCGGGCTAGAAGATTTTTTTTCTAACTTTTGATATTTTTCGTGTTTTTTCGGAAGGTTTTGCTACCACTGGAACGGTTGCACATGACAGTTTTCTGATAAATGATTAGCAACAACGTGGCGTCTTTGAAGCCATAGATTTAAAAGCAGGATTATAATGGTATTCTATTTACATAGCACCAGCAACTAAGGAAAATATTTGCAATATCAAAAACAACATCGTTGCGATACATAGTGAATGTGCCTGCATTATACCTCAATTGGTTATCTTTTCGTGTTCAATACAGTGAAAATCAAACTGAGAATCATTGCGTATTTAGGTTGCTGTAGTTGGTGGTACGCAGGCAAACAAAGTGATATGCAAACGTTCAATTATATTTTTAACAGGACGCTCATGTGATAGGAAATGCTGCTTATCTGCAACCTTTGCAGCAATGCTGAACAGTTTCAGGTACACAGTGACATGAAAGTGGGAGTTTACCCTGAGTCAGATGCCAGTCCAAAACCAGATCATTCCCATAACGGGAAGAATAGCTCCCGCTTTATTTGAGTTAACCGTGAAATACTGCAGAACTAGGTAACAGTACTGTGGAGAAAGGCTAGGGAACTTGGAGAAATAAATAATGATGTCTTGAAAACAGTCTGTATTACATAAGAGATGCTGGAGGTCTTAAAAAAAGGTCGATAAATCTCCAGGACCAATCAGGTATATGCCCAGGTCATTGTGGGAACCTAGGGAAGAAATTGTGGCACCCTAGTAGAGATATTTGTATCATGTACAGACAAGGGTGAGGAGATGGAGGACTAGAGGGTGGCTAATGTATTTTTATTTAAGAAAGGCTACCAGCAGAAGCCTGGGAACCATAGTCCAGTGAGTCTAACATCAGTGATAAAAGGTACTGCAGATGCTGGAGAATCTGAGATAACAAGGCGTGGGGCTGGATGAACACAGCAGGCCAAGCAGCATCATAGGAGCAGGAAAACTTGACGTTTCGGGCCTAGACCCTTCATCAGAAAAAAAATGA
>JAHRHZ010000061.1:6890490-6963970 GCA_024137785.1 Ginglymostoma cirratum | reverse complement strand
TCATTTTTTTTCTGATGAAGGGTCTAGGCCCGAAACGTCAAGTTTTCCTGCTCCTATGATGCTGCTTGGCCTGCTGTGTTCATCCAGCCCCACGCCTTGTTATCTCGGAGTCTAACATCAGTGTTGGGTAATTTGTTGGAGGGATTCTGAGAGATAGGATTTACGTGCATTTGGAGAGGCAAGGATAAATTAGAGGTAGTCAACAATGTTTTGTGCATGAAAAATGGTGTCTCACAAACTTCATTGAGTGTTTTGAGGGCAGCATGGTAGATGTTGTCTACATAGACTTTACTAAAGCCTTTGACAAGGTTCTGCATGGCAGACTGGTTAGTAAACTTGGCTCACATGGGATTTAGGGGAGCTTGCCAATTGGATACAAAATTGGCTGGACAGTAGGAGACAGAGGATGGTAATGGAGGGTTGTCATTCAAACTGGAGGCATGTGACCAGTGGTATTCCACAGGGATTGGTGCTGGATCCACTTTTGCTTGTCATTTATATAAATGGTTTATATGAGACTTTTGGAAGCATGTTTAGTAAGTTTCTGGAGGACACCAAAATTGGTGTTGTGGACAGTAAAGAAGAATATCCAAGATTACAAACGGGTTTTGATCAATTGAGCCAATGGGTTGAGGAGTGGCACTTGGAGTTTAATTTAGATCAATGCGAGGTGTTGCATTTTGGCAAGACAAACAAGGGCAGGTCTTACACAGTTAATGTTAAGGCCCTGGGGAGTGTTGTCGAACAGAGAAACCTAGGGTTTCAGGTACTTAGATCTTTGAAAGCTGAGTCACAGGTTGACAGGGTGGTAAAGAAGATATTTAGCACGTTTGCCTGCTTTGCTCAGAGTATTGAGTATAGGAGTTGAGATGTCATGCTGAGCCTGTACAGCATGTTGGTGAGGCCACTTTTGGAATACTGTGTGAAGTTCTGGTCATCCTGCTATAGGAATCATATTATTAAATTGGAGAGAATGCAGGAAATATTCAAAAAGCCATTACCGGAATTGTGGGGTTTGCATTATAAGGAAAGGCTGGATAGGCTGGGACCTTTATCACTGGAACAAAGGTCCAGTTATAGAGGTTTAAAAAATCATGAGGGGCAAAGATAAGGTGAATAGCAAAGATAAGTTGAATAGCAAAGATCTTTTCCCTAAGGTAGGGGAGTTCAAAATAAGAGGGCATATTTTTAAGGTGAGGATAAAGATTTAAAAGGGACCTCAGGCAGCTTTTTCACACAGAGAGTGATTCATATGTGGAATTAATTATCAGAGGAAACGGTAGGTGCAGGTGCAGTTACAACATTTAAAAGATATTTGGACAGGTACATGAATAGGAAAGGCTTAGAGAGATATGGGCCAAACGCAGGTGAATGGGGCTAGTTTAGTTTGGGAAACTTGATCAGTATGGATGAGTTGGACTGAAGGGTCTGTTTCCATGCTGTATGCTCTCTTCCCCAAATGTCAATGTCTGCCAAGAAAATACCCACCTTTGTTTCAGGCCTTATTGCCAATGAGTCTGTGACTGACAGGCACACGTGTTGTGTACCCCACAGTTGTTTCTTCCAGTACCTAAGTGACAATGCATTTAAGGGCTTGAAGCACTTGTGCACACTTTGCCACTGGCTAGATGGAGGTATTTCACTGTATGACAGCTGTGTTTTTCAAGGAAAATTTAGAAGCTTTTATGAAGAGACTGTTGCAGAACTGAACTTTATTCAAGAAAATGTAATCATAGGCATCTGGAGATACTGAAAATGTTATGCATAATAGTTTATTTGATTTGAAATACAGAATCAGATAATGACAATTCAAAATTAACAAGCCTGAAGCAAACACAATGGTAGATATGTGGTATCAGAGCAGAACTGCTAAAGGCAGTTAATTTGCCTGGTTTGAGCTAGATATTTATTTAGTCAGAGATTAGATTTGAGCTTACAGAAATTGTTTTCCACTGAACTAATTTAAATTTCTTGAACAACACATGGTACTTACGCTGTTGTGTTGAAGAATAAGTGACATCTAAACGGACCAGCTAGTCTGTAGTGAACAGATAAACCTTCAGAAGTTTTGTTTATTCGTTTTTTGAAGTCTGTACATTTTTATGCAGAGTTTCAAGACATGAAACTATGAAGGAAAAGTAATCAGACAGGTAGTTCTTCTCTGGAGAAATAGGGCTAGTCAGGCCAATAGCTTATTTAAATGCTTTTAAATGTCTTTCCTGCATGGAAACATCTTTGTCCCTCGACCATGTGTTAGTAGATGCTTGTGGCTGATGCAAAACATGGATAGTGAAAATAAAAGAATGATTACATTCTGCCAAAGAATTTAAGCATGAATTGTGTACATTTTTATCAGAACTATTCGATGCCAACTTAGATGTGAAACTTTAACATCAAAATCATTTTGGTTTTAGAAATAAAATTGTCAGTGAGCAGAAGTTCCTTTCAAAAACTTAAAAACATATTTGACTGATTCAATAATACAAATAAATATTTGGGTTCATAATTAATGTAGCCTTTTTAAAATTGGGAATGTTTAGCATAATGTTCATGTTACCAGACTAGGTTTCCAGAGGAATGGAAATGAGTTCAAATGGCAGCTGAAAAATTTAGTATAATTAATTAAATAAATAGAGAATAGAGAATTAAAGGCTAGTCTCAGTAATGGTGACTAGGTAACTATTAGATTTTCATTAAAGAAAAATCCATTCGTCTTCTCAGTAACATCCTTATGGGAAGGAAATCTGCCATGTTTACCTGGCCTGGTCCATGTGACTCTAAACCTACAGCAATATAGTGAACAATCCATTTCCCTCTGCAATTGTTTACTGTGACACTCAGCCATATTTAACTGCAATAAAAAAGTTGAGTAAGAATAAAACTGGATGTACCAGCATCAGACATGATGAAGGCATACACTCTACCCAATGTGAAATGTCCTCAAGTCTGGGAACTTGTGCCAAAAATGGGAGCGATGTCCCGCAAACTGATTGAATAACAGCTTAGTGTAGATATTCTTGGGAGTAGTTTGCTCAGTAGGCTGGATTGTTTGTTTGCAGTGTAGAATGACATCAACAAGTGCAAGTTCAATTCCTGAGGTTACCATGAGGACCTGCCTTCTCAACCTCACCCCTTGCCTGAGGTGTGTGATCCTCAGGTTAAATATACCACCAATTACCTCTCTCTGATGAGAGAGCTGCCCTCTATCCTCCTGGGACTATGGTGTCCTCACTTACTGTAGTTACACTTACAGAATCAAACCTGACACGCCAAGTCCCAGATTCCTTTATTATTACTCCTGGGTATCTCCTGTCCCATTAGTAAGTCAGACCCACCAAATGTGGCAGCACAGTTGTATACAATCAATGCGACCCTTAAATTTCTCACCATTGACTTCAGTCTCATGGTATCAGATTAAGCACAGGCCAAGAAAACTCCTATTGATGGTCATTTTCTGGCTCCTCTCAAGTGAATCAGTTATATTCCATGCTGGACATCACTTGGAAGAAGTACCGCAAGGACACGGAATGTACTCTGGGTGGGGATTTAAATATTCGTCACTGAAGGTGATTTGGCAGCACCACAATGGACCAAACTGGCTAAGACCTGAAGAATCTGCCAGCTTGGGTTTGTGCTAAGAGAATAACCATGAGGGAAAAGCATTATTTGACTTCATTCTTATCAATCTACCTGTTGCAGATGCTTCTATTCATAGCAGTGTTGTTAGAAGAGATCACTGCACAGTCTTCCTGAAGATATAGTTCCATCAACACATTTAGGACTCCTCCATCATGTTGTATGGCATTACCATGAAATAAATAGGATAAACTCAGAATAGGTTCTAGCAAATTAAAACTGGATGGACATCCTCCAGGAATTCTGGGACATCTTTCTTCCAAACCCAAGACCATTTCCATCTAGAAGGATAAAAGTAGCAGATGTACAGGAACACCACTCCACCACAGGTTCCCCTCCAAGCCACTCACCATCCTCAATTGGAAATATATTGTTATTACTTCACTGTTGCTAGGATGGTAGATATACAGTATTAATCATGAATAAAACCTAATTTTTGACCACTTTGGAATAAACATCCTTTGAAGAAGTGATGCCTTTCCCCTTCTAATTGACATCAACTATATTTTCAATCCAGTACAGCATTTAAGCTCAAATTTAAAAATTCTTACGAAGTAATTACATTTTTCAAACAGTAATTTTTTTAGCAGCTTTGGACTTTCTGTTTCACCTTCCATAAACATTTGAAATTTTAACTGCTAACAGAGAATGAGCATCCAGTATCCATTCATACATCAAGCCCTTTTCTGGGCAGGATAGTTCAAGCTGTACCCAGTAAAGTTCATTGTTTGCCAGTTATTGCCTGACTGTTTTCTTAATTGCAACTAATAATGTCACTGAGGTGTGACTACACTCACTATTTCATTTCAATCCCTGTCCCCAAACAACAGACTTCAAGTCTGCGGGGAAGCATTGTGGTAATTCAGAAACCCAGCTTAATGTTCAGGGGCACATGGGTTTAAATCCTAGTATGATAGATGGTGAAACTGAATTCAATTACAAAAGATAGAATGTTAGCTTTGTGGTAACCACATGACCACAGTCAATGATCATTTAAGAATAAACGTCTGGTTCACTAATGGCCTTTAGGGAAGGAACCTCCCATCCTTATGTGGCCTGGCCTAAGTTTGACTCCAGACTCACAGCAATGTGGTGACCCATAACTGCCCTCTGATGAATTAGGGATGGACGATAAATGCTAGACTGGCCATTGGTACTCATACATCATGAACAACTCAAAAAACCCTAGCCAAGACATTGATGAAAAGCTGGTCTGTCAGGAAATTGATACTTTTGTGGTGATGAATGTGTCAAGATCATTGCCAAAACCTGCATTTTGATTTTAGATTGATGACAAAATTAACAGGATGTCTTTGGGACTTCTGCAGAAGGGCGTCCAGACCCAAAACGTTAACTCTGATTTTTCTTCACTAATGGTGCCAGACCTGCTGAGCTTTTCCAGCAACTTCTGTTTCTGTGTCTTTGGGACTTGATGCCTGAGGAAAATGCTTTCGTAAAATAGGGCCAGACAGATTGAGCACTATTTGCAAATTCTTCCAACTTATTCTCATGCAAAGATTCTCGGCCAGATATTTGACGGAAAGAATACTGCAGGCTCTAGCACCACTGCTAGCTCCAGAGTGTAATGTTCAAGAGCTACTTGAACTCATAAGGGGGGGGCAATGACTGGCGTGGATCAGATTGATCCCAACAGAATGGCTTTGATCCCTGCTCAGGTGGATTTGGGATTTCCTTGGACCTGTGAGTCAAACCTGTCTTCAGGCAGAAAGCTGAAAAAAAAGGAGTAATTCTGACCAACAGACAAACAGTAAGTAAACATTCAAAAAGTCATTTGGTAGGACAGAGCTTAAGGCTTGCTGAAAGATGGCATATTTTGTCAAAGCTTTCCATCCTGCACTCATCAGGCTATTTGCAAGAATACCAATTCAAGCGGAAAACCAACATTTGATTCAGCACGAGAGGTGAGTGCCGATTGTTGGCAAGTGAAATCTGATTGGTAGAGGCAACGCCATGGAGAATACTTGCATCTATGCTGATTGACAGTTAAGTGCTAGAATTGGTTTAAATTTTAAACCAGGCAGGTTGGCTGTTATTGGTTAAGGCATTGCCAGTGAAAGGAACAAATGAATGGCTGTCACCTATCGTGTTGAATTGAACCAGCTATGTAGTGTGTACGTGTTCTTTCTGTCTGCAATGTGTACTAATGTATGTAGCTTCCTGAGCACACCAGCAGAATGCCAGTTTGATTGAAATCATAATTTGGTCACCAGTGCAATTTTTTGCATGCTCAAGATTATCCATCAAATGTTATCCAATTACAGAATAACATCTAATGTTGGACATTGTTGCAAGTTTTGAAGGCACAGGCTAGTTGGGTACAGTCAGTAACTTGTCTGTTGCAAACAGCCAAAGGAATCTGTTGTTTGATACGATCTGCCAGTCTTTGGGACCTATGGCATCAAACCAGCACTGAAATTCATATGACACATTACTCATTTACATGACAGGGAGAATGTCATTTTGGCTTGACAGCAGCATCCTGTCTGTGATGAACACCAGACATGCTATTGTTGATCAACCAGGGTAGCTGATGGCCTAGTGGTATTATCGCGAGACTATTAATCCAGAAATTCAGCTAATGTTCTGGGGACTTGGGTTCGAATTCCACCATGGCAGATGTTGGAATGTGAATTCAATAAAAACATCCAGAATTGAGAATCCACTGATCACCATGAAATCATCGTTGATTCTCAGAAAAACCCATCATTCACTAATGAGCTTTAGGGAAGGAAATGTGCCATCCTCACCTGGTCTGGAGTACATGTAAGTCTGTATGCAGACCCACAACAATGTGATTGACTCGCAATTGCCCTCTGAAATGGCCTAGCAAGGCATTCAGTTATACCAGTTGCCACAAATTCTCAAAGAAATGAAACCAGATGGATCACCTGGGATTGAACTAAGCGCCGGAAAAGACAATGGCAGGGATAGCCCTGTCGACTCTGCAAAGTCCTCCACACTAACACCTGAGGACTAGTGCCAAAATTGGCAGAGCTATCTCACAGATTAGACAAGCAACAGCCTGACATGGTCATACTCATGGAATCATACATTATAGACAATGTCCCAGACATCACTGTCATCATCTCTGGATATGTCCTGTCGCACGGCCTCATGGTTTCAGGTTAAACATCAGCAAGGAAACCTCCTGCAGATTACCACATGCCGCCTTCCCTCAGCTGATAAATCGGTATGCCTCCATGTTGAACAACACTCGGATGAAGCATTGAGGATGGCAAAGGCACAAAATGTACTCTGGGTGGGGGCTTTTAATGTCCATCACCAGCAGTGGCTCAGATTGAGCTGGTTGGGTCCTAAAGGACATAGCTGCTAGACTGGATCTGGAGTAGGTGGTGAGACACCCAACAAGAGGGGAAAAACATACCTGACCTCATTCTTACCAATGTGCCAGCTGCAGTTGCATCTGTCCAAGACAGTATCGATAAGAGTGACCATCGCAAAGTCCTAGTGGAGGTGAAGTCCCACCTTCACATTGAGAATAACTCTGTTGTATTGTGTGGCACTATCACCGTGCTAAATAGGACAGTCTTCACACAGATCTAGCAACTCAAGACTGGGCATCCATGAGGCACTGTGGGCCATCAACAGCAGCAGAATTGTACTCCAGTGCAATCTGTAACCTCGTGGCCTGGCATATCCCCCACTCAAGCCAGGGGATCAACCCTGGTTCAATGGAGAGTGCAGGAGGGCATGCCAGGAGTAGCAGCAGGCATACCTGAAGATGAGGTGTCAACCTGGTGAAGCCACTAAACAGGACTACTTGCACACCAAAGATGATCAGAGGATTAGATAGGGTGGACAGTGAGAGTCTTTTTCCTAGGATGATGATGTCGGCTTGTACAAGGGGGCATAGCTGCAAATTGAGGGGTGATAGATTTAAGACAGATGTCAGAGGCAGGTTCTTTACTCAGAGAGTGGTAAGGGCGTGGAATGCCCTGCCTGCCAATGTAGTTAACTCAGCCACATTAGGGGCATTTAAACAGTCCTTGGGTAAGCATATGGATGATGATGGGATAGTGTAGGGGGATGGGCTTAGATTAGTTCACAGGTCGGCGCAATATCGAGGGCCGAAGGGCCTGTTCTGTGCTGTGTTGTTCTATGTTCTATGTTCTATGTTCAAACAGCATAAGTAGTAAGTGATAGACAGATCTAAGTAATCCCATAATCAACAGATCAGATCTAAACTCTGCCACATCCAGTTGTGAATGGTAGTGGACAATTAAACAACTTACTGGAGGAGGAGGCTTCACAAATATTCCCATCCTCAATGATGGAAGAGCCCAGCACATCAGCGCAAAATATAAGGCTCAAGCTTTTGCAGCAATCTTCAGCTAGAAGTGCCGAGTGGATGATCCATCTCGGCCTCCTCCAGTGGTCCCCAGCAATACAGATAACAGTCTTCAGCCAATTCGATTCACTCCACATGATATCAATAAACTGTTGGAGATACTGAATACTGCAAAGGCTACGGGCCCCAACAACATTCTGGCAATAGTACTGAAGACTTGTGCTCCAGAACTTGCTGCTCCCCTAGCCAAGCTGTTCCAGTACAGTTAGGGCACTGGTATCTACCCAAAAATTGCCCGAGTATGTCCTGTACATAAAAAGCAGGACAAATCCACCCACTACCCCATCAGTCTACTCTTGGCCACTCAGCTCCTGACCTCATTACAGTCTTGGTTCAAACATGGACAAAAGAGCTGAATTCCAGAGGTGAGATGGAGTGACAGCCCTCGGCATCAGGGCTGCATTCGACCGAGTATGGCATCAAGGAGCCTTAGCAAAACTGGAATCAATGGGTATCAGGGGGAAAAATCTGCAGTGGTTGGAGTCATACCTGACACATAGGAAGATGGTCGTGGTTGTTGGAGGTCAATCATCTCAGCTCCAGGAGATATCCACAGGAGTTCCTCAGGGTAGTGTCATCGGCCCAACCATCTTCAGCTGCTTCTTCAAGGACCTTCCCTCCATCATAAGTTCAGAAGTAGGAATGTTCACCGATGATTGCACAATGTTCAGCACCATTTTCAACTTTTCAAATGCTGAAGCAGTCCACATTCAAATGCAACAAGATCTGGACAATATCCAGGCTTGGATGACAAGTGGCAAGTAACATTCATGCCATACAAATGCCAGGCTATGACCATCATGAATAAGAGACAATTTAATCTCCGGCCCCTGGCATTCAACAGTGTCACCATGACTGAATCCCCAACTATCATTGACCAGAAACACAACTGGACTCACCACGTAAACACAGCGGCTACAAGAGCAGGTCAGAGACTAGGAATACTGCAGCAAGTAACTCACGTCCTGACTCTTCAAAGCCTGTCTACTATCAACAAGGCACAAGTCAGGAGTGTGATGGAATACTCCCTGATTGCCTGGCTGAGTGTAGCCCCAACAACACTCAAGAAGCTTGACACCATCCAGGACAAGGCAGCCGGCTTGATTGGCCCTGCATCCGCAAGCATCCACTCCCTCCACCACCAACGCTCAGTAGCAGCAGTGTGTACTATCTACAAGATGATCTGCAGAAATTCTCCAAAGATCCTCAGTCAGCACTTTCCAAACCCACAACCACTTTCGTCTAGAAGAACAAGGGCAACAGATATATGGGAACACCACCACCTCCATGTTCCCCTCCAAGCCACTCATCACCGTGACTTGGAAATATATCGCTGTTTTGTCACTGAAACTGGGTAAAGATCCTGGAATTCCCTTCCTAATGGCATTGTGGATCAACCCACCGTAGGTGGACTGCAGCAGTTCAAGAAGGCAGCTCACCACCACCTTCTCAAGTGCAATTAGGGCTCGACAATAAATGCTGGCCAGCCAGTTATGCCGACATTCCACAAATGAATAGGGGGAAAAAAAACTTTGAGATACTTTAGCCTTCCGTGCCAATTTGAAGTAGCTTGGGCACTTAGGACATGTTAGGTTTCATGAGTTTGCATAACATATGATGAGGAGTGATCTGGTCAGGGTAGCCAGTATCCAGCAGGATGGCTTTGATGCATTCTATTCCAGCTTTGGTTTTGCATAGTGAATAAATGGCTTGGACCCTATTTACAATAATGCCAGTAAGGCCAATTTTATTTGATAAGGAACAGTAGCAATCCCAATATGTATGCTTACCATGAAGCTAGGTTTGCAGAGCTTGCAACCAGGAAAACAAAGAAGGGGCACTCAATTAATTGTTCCAACTCAAGCATGAATTTGAATACAGGATGAAGCCCGTTGAGACGTGCAAGGAAATTCTTACATGTAGCTGTGGAATCAAATACAGTAAATATGTCATTCACTTATCAGAAATACACAAAGGGTAGGAGGCTGGTGTCATTTCCATGAAGACACATTTCTCATGGAATCCAATGAAAAGTTATTTGTGAGATCTGGGTTCCATGACAACATGCTGTCATTGAAACAAAACTCAGTTGCTCAAGTTGCTGAGTTCACGAGTTAATTGAGTACTGATTCACATCATGGTGGTGGGTCCAGATCTCCATGATGTAGTGCTGCTGTGCTGATATCTATGGGTTCCTTGAGTGATATGTCAATGAATAGGCCAGCCCTGTCAAATGAGCACATGGACACTGCATTGCTATTCACGTGCAAGTCCTGTATGATCTCCAAAAAGCTGAAGAAACCTTAATTAGGTAAGCAGAAAACCTTCTCAAAACTGGCTGTAGCAATCACCCAATTTGATACTCATGTTGTTGCAAATTCAGTTGTGCAGGACCAGCCATAGATAAGATAGGGTATAAAGGGCCATTATAGTTCATGCGGTTTAATAGTATTCTCTGCATCTGGAGGCTTGTGTTCAAGTCTTACCTGCTTTGGAGGTATATAATAATATCTCTGAACAGCCGGATTAGAAATTATGTAGTAAGAACAGTTTGTGTGTCTTGGAGAGCTGCTACATACACTGACACAGTGAGCTGTGAAGATGAACCCGATCAAACACATATCACTAGCAACTCACTGCATTTATACAGGGCAGGTAAACATCTTTTTAATTGCTTTACAGTAGGGTTGTCAGGTCATTGCTGAGCAGCAGATCCATCAGACTCAGATTTGAACCTATCGTTGGAATACCATGCATTTTGTTGCGTTGTCATGCTTGTAAAGCATGGCCTTTCCAGTCCATTTGTCAGGTTTACTTATATATGTGTGTTAGTTGGCCTCGAGGGCTTGCAACAATGCCAAATATTCATATTGCGTGTGAAAAATGGACATATCATTCAGAATCATGTTATATGCGGGATTTGATTACATTGGATAGAAGTTTGCAAAATCATGAGCATGCTGGATAGAGCAGATAGGGAGAAGCTGTTCCCACGGACAAAAGAAAAACAATCAAAGGCCATAAATTTCAAGTGATGTGCATATCAAGCAAAGGTCGTGTAATGTTGAAAAAAATCTTTTTCACATAGCAAGTAGTTAGGGTATGGAAATGTGGTAGAGGCAGTTTTAGTTGAAACATTCAAAAGGGCATTGGATGATTATTTGGATAGAAATGGAATACAGGGATATAGGGAAAAGGCAAGGGATTGGCACTAGGTAATAGAACAGATGCACATACGATTGACTGAAAGGCCTCTTTCTGTACAGTAACAGTTCTGTGATTCTGTGAGGCACGTACTGGGTCAGCCAGGTGTGTTTCACAGATTTACCATCTTCAATGGACACTGGTCTGTGATGAGATCGCTGGGAGTAGAGGAATTCCAAACTCGGCAAATATCTCTTTCTGTTTGATGTGGGATGAAGGCACACCAAAATTGAAATCATGCATAAGGACAAATTCCTTGCTTTCAGAGAGTACACAGTCAGAGAGATTTAGTATGTGTTTATTAGCATCATTAATTGTGTCGCCAAGCCGTTTGGCTTTTTTTCAGTAATACTTGAGTAAAATCCCTAAAATTTAAAAATGAATTCTTAACACTACAATTTATTAGTGTTGCGATGAATAATATGGTTTATTTTATTGACCCTTAAGAGGAAAAACTGAAGGAAAAGTTTAATACATACTGTTGGCACCCACTGCCACAGTTGCTTCATATTTCAGCGAGGGAATGAGATAACTCAAGCTGTAAGTTTGTTCAATTACTGTCAATTTTGTTCCATACCCAAATAATAAGTGGTGAACAACAGTCCTGTATTGTAAACTTTCACATTGGAATAATTTTTCTCAAATCTAAAACCTATTGCCATCTTCCAATCTATTGTGCTGCACTAAAGTACATTACTTGTTGAAGATTCCGATCAACAAAGCTACCAAACTCACTCATGGATTGATTAAATTTCCACCTTGTATTTCGATACAGGATCGGTGGCCTATTTTTCAAACATAATTCATGTGGCCAATTATAGTGATTTAATGACATAGTATTAGACTTCCTAACTGATCCTCCAGGTGCCTCATGGTATTAATGACTTAACATCTGTCTTAGTAACTTCAATTCCGAGTACAAGAACGTTGACGAAAAGCTTGAAAAATACTCAATGGCAAATAACTTAAAAGTACAATGGTATGTCAATACAATAAGCAGAAAGATGAAAATGAGCCAAAACTAGCACGCGCAAACACT
Organism: Ginglymostoma cirratum; assembly: GCA_024137785.1. Lineage (NCBI taxonomy): Eukaryota > Metazoa > Chordata > Chondrichthyes > Orectolobiformes > Ginglymostomatidae > Ginglymostoma > Ginglymostoma cirratum. The sequence goes on along the minus strand of JAHRHZ010000061.1, from coordinate 6,951,701 downwards.
CCACCAATCATTTTAATGAGCAGGGAATATGTGAATTACAGGCTCTTATCAATTATTCAGTAAGAATTCTATTTTTATGTGTATGTAGCAATTATGAATAATTGGTTAATTAGAACTTGCTAAATTCTTGAAGGATTTTTCAATGGGACCTTATCAGCTCCAAATGGCATGTCATTGTTCCTTTGAGATCAATGTACTTTGCATACACATTTGACATATAGCTGTATATATAACATACATGTAGAAAATCACTGATGCTTAAATCAAGATGGTTCGATTTAACATAAACTGAAATAAAAACCAAGATTTTTACTTTGCAGTACTACCTATATCTGCAGTGAGTGGGCTAAAAAGAATTTGATGGTACTCTGGTTAAAATAAGATTTACAGTATATTTAAAAATTTCCAAATAGTTAACTAGGACTGAATCTTACATCCTACTTTCCACGTGTGAGTTGTGTTGAGTTTTTTGAGGGATTTAACAAGGCCTTGTGAAATTTCTCGCTGTTTCTTACGAAATGCATCTCATTTCCTTCCTACCATTCCCCTATGGGGCTACTTACGTCTGATTCTATCCCCATCTTATCATTCCCAGAAAAATGTAACCACTAACCGGATATCTGCCGAAAGAATAGTATTGCCTGTGCATGTGCAATTTTAAAAGGCTGCTGTGCACCTGGACAAGCATTCCCAAGCTGTCCCTTCTTGATCAAAGATAGAGTTTGGACATATCAGAGAAAGAGAAAATAGTCCCGCAATTTTGTGACAGAAGCCCTGGTTGAGGGGTGGTGCAAAGAAGAGGAATCCTCTTCTTGGAGGACTGGCAGAGGAGACAGTACCACCGGATGCTGGCAGCCGAGCATGGAGTCACTAATCGATTCAATGCCATCTCAACCGTCAGGAGGAATGGCCAGCAGTCTCAAAAGAAAGTCAGTGACCTTCTCCGCTCTGCCAGAGTAAGTATTGCGCTCTCCTCTCTGTTACCTCATACCCACTTTATCTCTGTTACTGCACCCATCCACGACCAAACCTCATGCTCTACCACCATTATATGCAACATCTTCCCCATCAACACTCTATATCACTAACCCTGCACAGACTCTATGCTGCCTGGTCAATTGCCTGGGACACCTCACCACCTTTCAACTGTCAGCACGAACAGTTATGCCGCACACTTTCAGCTCATTCAAAAAAAAACCCTATGTATAATTCTCTGTCTGCTGTGCAGTGTAAAGTAATGCTGTTGGGACTAATGGGATTATATTTTATCATGTTTTTCAAAATGTTTAAACTTGTGGTGTATATAAACAGATTGGTTTATTCAATTTTATTCTTCATTTCTTTTGTCTAATAAGAATATAAGAACCAGGAGCAAGAGTAAGCAATTCAGCCTCTTGGGCTTGCTCTGCCATTTAATATGATCATAGCTGATTTCATCTCAGCATTAACTCCATTTTCCTGCCTGGTCTCCATAACCCTTTAACCCATTACTAATTAAAAATCTGTGCATTTTCTCCTTTAATGTATTTATTGTTCCAGCATCCAATATATTTTTGGGGTAATGAATTCCACAGATACATAACCCATTGCGAGAAATAATTCCTCCTCGCGTCTACTTTAAATCTGTCACCCCGTAGCCTAAAACTGTGGCCTCTCATTCTAGATTTCCCCATGAGGGGAAACATCCGCTTTACATCCATGTAATAAACTTCTGTTTCAGTGTTAAAACCAAATCTGCAACATTGAGTGTTTATGTTTCAGTGAGAGACCACCTTATTAAAACCAAATAAAAACAATAAATTGATCTATCAATACAAATTTCCGTCTCGGATTTGACTTGCCCAATAATAGCATCAACCAGTATCATAACAAATAGCGTCATTACCAGAAAGTGGGAGGCTTTTTTTTAATGAAGTACCAATGCTTCTATTCCTGATCATATTGATACTTCTTAGCTTTTATTTCTATTGAGGAGTACACAACGGGAACCGAGTAGACTTTAATGGGCCCTGTGGCAGGTTTACAGACAGAAGGCCCACATAACTCTCCAGTGGCCTTCTTACTGCCCTCCTCCCTGCTCTTGACCTGTCTGCAATTTTACAGGGGGAGAAGAATACTTCTGAGGCTACTATGTGGAGCTCAAGGGCAGGTTGGAAGTGAGTCTGATCTCACAGCCTCATCTTGGGCAGGAAATGGGACATCTCCTCAAAAGCCCCTTTCCACATTGCTACCACTCCCACCCATCCAAGGTCTACTCTCTTCAGTGGGTGTTCGGTCCTCCCTGATCTTACCATCAACCACACCCACAGCCCCAAAACCCAGTATTCACCATCTGGCTTCATTGAGGGACCTTACGCACTTACAGCACCTGATTTTGGATTGTAGGGACTTCTTCTAGTCCTTATCCTGGACACTGCACCCAAAGGAACTGCTGGAACTCTGATGATGAATGTTACATGGCTCTGGGTGATGCTGTGATCCTCACCTGTACTTCAACTGGCAAGGCAGTTCTGAAAAATCCTGCCAACAGAGCAATCTTTGCAAGGTGAATGATTGACTTATTTCCCAGTTTTATTTATTTCCCAGTGTTATTTCCCAGTTTTTCTGAGGGTGAAAAATTTTCCAGTGCTATTGTTCAATTGATTTCATATTTTAACCTAATCCTTTTGCATTCAAGCTATTGAAGAAGCCATTTTGATTTATTTTATTCCTGCAATGTGGAAATTCAGATTCGCGAACAAACCGCTGGCATAACCAGCATATAGGTTGAAGTTACACCCACTGTTAACTTTATAATTGAAATGTCACTAAAGCATTTCGAAGGTCAATCTTCAAACAGAGATTCTTCTTAGATCTCATTTTTGAAACTCTTCAGGATTCATGTCATTCTAAAGATCATCAAAAGCATTCACCACCATTGTGGATGAGAGTTAGCTGAGACCATCCCTATGGAAACAGTGTGGGTCTCTAAAACCGCGAATAGTGGTGTCTCTTCAACCTCTTGTACAAAGCAAAAGGCTTTTAAAACATTTTAGTTTCAATCCCAGGCAGATTTCTGCTTTCAAAACAAGGACTGGTGATTTACTAAAAAGCAAAACACAGTGTTCCTGACCTTGTAAACCCACTTCTACTCACTGAAAAATAAAGCCCTATAATCCAGCTCCACGTCCTTTACAAAATGTGTATCCAAATTAATGACAGAGCTTTGGTTGAGGCAAATTTTAAGAACATTTGTATTTTTAACTCACCTTCTGAAAACCTGTCACCGATGTGAAATTGCATTACAACACAGATGTCACTATTGCATTGTCGAATTATTTGTGAATTTACAAGTAAATATCAGAACATGTCGTAAAAGGTGATTTTTACCTCAATGACAATCACCTCAAAATCATTTGTGCAACTTTCATATAGGTGTTACCTACTATTACATTGTGATTTGTGGTTTTCATGTTTAATAACACATTCATGCTTTCTCTATATTTGCCAGTAATACTCACAAATCCTGCATTACATTCACAAATTCGAGAGGTACTAGTGTGAGAAAATGGCATTTAAAAATATTTATAATATTTCAAATGTGACTGGGAAAAAGTGCAATAATGACTCTCAAAATTTATTTGTTTGACACAAAATCATTTCTACAACTATTTCCTTTTTCCAGAGTCTAATTGGAAGCCTTAAGGGAACTCGGTGAACTGAGCTGTCAAAACATAACATGGATTTTGCTGCATTCCTTTATAATTAGACAGATGACTATGATAACAATCACATACACAATCCCAGCTGTTTGAAGCTTAATGCTTCATAAGCACTACCATCCTTTCAAGGTACCAGACCATATGGCAATCATAGGAAGTTTTCATTTTTTGCTTAAGCTATACTTTTCATACATACGCTGAAACCTTGTTAACTCTGAGTAAACAATTTTAACCAATTTGTTCTTTTTTTAAAATGTGCCAATGAATACATCATGTGTCTCCTGCGAAGCATGTAGTATCAATGTTTGTGTAACTGCATACAGTACAAACATAACTGCTAATTTAAAGATGGGTGAAAGTTGAGAACTAGTTATATTTAGAGGTAAGTAATTGCAGATGAATTATTACATTGCAGGATTTTGCCTTTGACTGGGTAAGGCTCTCATTCGTGACATTAAGTGGGAAATAAAATTATACAAAGTACTAAGCATTCAATTTTGGCACAAGCTGTCCATCAGAACAAGAATCACAGAATCCCCACAGTGTGGAAGCAGGCCATTTAGCCCATTGAGTCCACACCAACCCTCCAAACAGCATCTCACCCAGACTCACCCCCTCCATTCTATCCCTGTAAGTCTGCATTTCCCATAGCTAATACACCTAACCTACATATCCTTGGACACTATGGCCAATTTAGTATGGCCAACGCACCTAACCTCTTTGGACTGTGGGGGAAAATGGAGCACTCGGAGGAAATTCAGGCAGACACAGTGAGAATGTGCAAACTCCACTCTGACAGTCACGCACGGGTGGAATTAAATCCAGGTCTCTGGCGCTGTAAGGCGACAGTGCTAACCACTGAGCCACTATGAAAGAATGACATGGTTTCCAATGGTCAGATAGCAGTTTCTCTATTGTAGGTGGGAGCTGCATGTTGGAACCCGATGGAAGCTCCGACATAACAGACTCTGAGAGAATTGTCAACAGACAATTTCCCTGAGCCTGAAAAGCTAAAATTGTCCACCGGAGGCTTCAGAGGGTTCCTCTTCAGTTAATGGTTACCCAAGAAACTGTAGAAGATTAATAAACCTTGTCTAACTCTTGGGTAACTATTAAACTGATCCCCCCAAACTGACCATTGAACCCCCAACTACACATCCCCCAGAACCCTTACACCCCCTGGACCCTGATCCATCACCCCACCTCATGGACACAACGGTCCTGTCTCTTGCCTATCCCTGCTGCTGGATCCCCACCTACCCCATCACTTACCTAGCAAACTCCAAACATTGGACTTTTGTACCCTTTCACAAGATACATCAAAGCAGCTGCCTGTGCTGATGGACATTTAAATCCCAGAATATGGCAACTACTGCTTTTAAAAAGGAGGCATATTTGACTTCCCCTGACTCTTCTACACTATGAGTGACCTGTTAAATTTCAGATACGCTTTGCACTTCTGAAGTAGCCAAGATCAGAATCTCCTGCCTGAAATAGAAAACAGTAGGAGCAAAGTGGCAATCTGACTGTGCTTCCCACTTGTTGGAAAATCTGGCCAATTATGATTTATCTTCATTTCTTTAAATAATAAATGGCACTCTATTTGAATAACAAAATGATCAAAGTCAGATTTGGTTCCACTTTTGTTCATAATGAAGTACTTGCAGATGTCTCATAGCATAAATGATATTCTTGGACACACAGAATTCAATACATTCTGCTGTGATAGAGGTTCAAGGAATCCTCGCTATTCCCACTGCTTCACTGATCACAAGAAATTTTGAATTGAAACAGATTGCTGATTTGGCCGGTTATGATTTATTCATTAGTCACCTGTTGGACATGGGCATCTATGGCTGGCCAGCGTTTGTTACCTGTCCCTACTGTCCCTTGAGAAGGTGGTGGTGAGCTGCCTTCTTGTACTGCTGCTGTCCATGTGCTGTAGGTTGACCCACAGCGCCCTTAGAGAGGGAATTATAGGATTTTGATCCAGCGATAGTGGGATGGTGATATATTTCTAAGTCTGGATAGTGACTAGCTTGGAGGAGAACTTGCAGATGGTGATGTTCCCATGTGTTGTCTGTGTCCATCCGGATGGAAGCAGTTGTGGGTTTGGAAGGGTCTTTGGTGAATTTCTGCAGTGCATGTTGTAGACAGTACACACTGCTGCTACTGAGCATCAGTGGTGGAGGGAGTGGATGCAGTGCCAATTAAGCAGGCTGCTTTGGTGTCAAGCTTCTTGAGCTTTGTTGGAGCTGCACCCTATTCAAGCAAGTGGGATGTATTCCATCTCATTCCTGACTTGCGCCTTGTAGATGGTAGACAGACTTTGGGGAGTTAAGAGATGAGCTACTTGCTGTAGAATTCCTAGCCTCTGATTCTGCTGTTGTAGCTGTTGTATTTTTACGGCAAGTCCAGTTAATGTTCTGGTCAATGATAAGCCCCAGGACGTTGATTGAGGGGTTTTTAGTGATAGTAACAGTATTGAATGTGAAGCAGTGAGTTTAGATTCCCTCCTATTGGAGATGGTCATTGCCTGACATTTGTGTGTCATGAATGTTACTTGACACTTGTCAGCCAAAGCTTGGATACTATTCAGATCTTGTTGGTTTTTGATTGTGTCAAGTCCAGTATTAACAGCAAGTTAGACATGTTTCTTTGGTCAACAATAAATACTGGTTTATTAACAAAAAATAAATTTACTGAAACAGAAATCAAAGATTAATGATGGTTTGGACCGCACAGACACACACACACACACATATCTATTATATATATATATAAAGTATATATATAGTATATATCTTTACCCTTTTAAGAATTTTAAACACTAACATAAGCATTTCAGAAGAAACCAAAAAAAACTCTGCAGAGTATTATCTTTTAAAGTACTTTTGCCAAACAATACAGTAGTTAACTTCACAGGAATAAAAAGCCCTGGATTATCCCAAATGATGTTCTATGTCTAAAGTTTTTGCACATATGAGCTTTTGGCATTGGGATGTATTCTTGGAATGGCTGTTGCTGGCTGAATTCCCTTTGTTGATGGGAATTAAGTTGTGAACTAATTTCCAAGAAAATCCTTTTCAGGAACTCTCCCCAAGTAGTCAATGGGGTTTCAATACCTACACTTTGCTGAGAGGACTTGGAATATATATAAAGGACAGCACGGAAGAAGTCTATTTAAACCAACTGGTCTAGATAGAGGAGTTGTTGCTTCTCAGGCAGGTATCAAATTCAGAAATGCAGTTTTCTTATTTCAACTACAAACTGAGCCAAGTGACATCTCTCTGAAGGTTCCCCTGACTGTATGACTCCAGCTAAGCACACTGTTCCTTGCAGGATCTTTTGTATCTAGTGCCTTTTTCCTTGGCAAAGTGTCATTTGTTTGAAAGTTCAAAATATATTTATATGGGTCCACATGATCCTTCCTAAAAAAGTACAAATTGGATGACATAGATTTAAAATTAAATATTCCAATACCCCTTTGAAATAAAATTGAAAATGCAGTATGCAGCCACAAATGAAATACAAATTAACATCATGTAGCTCCTTGGTAATTGTGCTGATCATAGCTGTTATGTGCCACCATGGTAATGAGATCAGGATCAATTGAGAAAATACATAATTAAAACAATTATGCTAAATTAATGAACAATTTAAACACTTTATTTTGCATCAATTTTGATGAACTAGTTCATTAGCAGAAGGAAGGTTTAACCCAAATTAAACGTAAATGACTGACTCTTACTTTCAGTTGGAAGGTTCAAGTTTTCAGAGAGGGTTTCTCTTCGTGAAGTCTAGAGCACATTCTAGCTGCATCTTACTAAACCTGCCTCATTAACTATCTGTGCCCCTCTCCCCTGATTCTAGCACCATTCTACCATCTGGCATTCCAGGAAGTACTTATAACTCATCAGATATTCCCTGAAAATCCATAATTCCTAGCCTCTCTGCCATCTTTAAAAGGCCATCACGTGTGCAGTTGGGCATGAACCATTCCAAAGAGGCTCTGCTCAGTGATGGACTTTTGTTCTGAAGATGCCAAAGAGAAGGAGAAGATTATGCTGCAATTCGGGACAGGGATCTGGATTCCCTGGTTGATGGGGTGGGCGAGGCGAGGGCCATCCTATTTCAGGGGGACCAGCAGAGGAGACCAAGCCACTAGATCCTGGTCTGAGCTGCCAGCCAGGTCAGTGCTGGCTATATGGTCCAGACGAAAGGCCAGCAGCACAGGGAGAACATCAGCGACCTCGTCTTTTTTGTCAGGGTGTCACACTTGTCTGTCTGCTACCTCACACACTCTATCTCTGCTACTGTATCCACCCATCCCAAACCTCTTGCTGTGTCACTCTTAAAACAGCATGCAATATCTTCCTTCACTCATTCTTATTAACCTGCAGATCCTCACACCACTAACCCTGTATGACCTCTGAGCTGCCTACTCACACAAGACACTTCACCACCTTACAAATACATTTGCACCTTCACAATTGTCATAACCCCTTCCCGCCACCTCGATCCCAAAAATAGGTTCCCAAGTTTCTTTTCCACAGAAGAGGCCTCTTTCAAACATTATTCCCTCTCCCCATTCCTTATTTTCCTTAGTTTTGCTGGACAGACCCAATGGACTGACCACGGCCCACCACAACGCCCAATTTAATTGTACAGCTCCAGATGAGAAGTGCCCATACCGCTGACTAATACCTGAACATCTCCCCGACTATGTTAGTCCTCTTCCTGGATTGGCCGCTATGGAGCCACTCCCTGCATCACAGAGGCTCAAACGTCCTGACTGAGAACTCCCCGTGGACACCTGATCACAGCCAACACCCCCGGACCAGTATCAGAGGCTGCATCTGACTTACTATGCAGGATCCCCTGACAGATGAGTGCTTCCATGCACTGCAGGGAGGATAATGTCCTAAGATTTTGAAACATGGCTGCTTGCTTGCTGCACATGCAGTGTGTTTGCTTTGAAAGCTGCTGACACATGGTGCAGATTTGAGATTGACATGAAGCAATATGTACACACCCTTGACTGAGGTCTGCCAACTAGCGAGGCGAGATGCCTGGTTGTGTGACTGCATCAAAATGCACAGCAAGGCAAGGCAGGGATGCTGTGAGTATGCAGGCAAGTGCTAAGTGAGAAAGTGGGCAGCCGTGGGAAGCACCCTATTCCAATCTGGGTGCACTTCCCTGTGCACAGTATCCTAGCAGCAAGCTTTCAATGCTAGTTGCTGGTGGACCCTGAAATTCTTAAGCATCCTACAAATGGATCAGAAAGTCAGGATTCAGAGGGACTGGCAATTACTATATGTCGATGTCTGTGGATGAGGGGTGCATGCAGTTTGTGCCCGTAGAATGTGTCCTGAGATGCTACAGTGTGGTGCCAAACTGGAAGCCCTTCACAGACAGCAGTAGGCTGAAGTCACTGGGTACCCGCTGTGACATCTAGGTCAAGAATTCTCACTGTTTAGTTTGCTTGCAGATCTCATAGAATCCCTACAGTGTGGAAACAGGCCTATCAGCCCAACAAGTCCACACCGACCCTTCAAACAGCATCCCGCCCTGATCCATCCACTACCCTTTCCCTGTAATCCTGCATTTCCCATAGCTAATCCACCTAATTTACACACCCTGAACACTATGGGCAATTTAGAATGGCCAATCCACCTACCCTGAACATCTTTGGACTGTGGGAGGAAACCAGAGCACCCACACAGACACAGGGAGAATGTGCAAACTTCACACAGACAATTGCACAAGGGTGGAATCGAACCCAAGTCCCTGGCATTGTGAGGCAGCAGTGCTAATCACTGAGCCACCATGCCACCCAACAGTTGGTACAATAGAAAGCTGCTATTAGATGAGGCAAGATTTAATTAGGCGGGTAACAAACAATAATCACTGTAATCAGTAGCAAGCCACTTCCTAGTGAGAATGTCATCTCAACTCCTAGAACTCAGTTGAAAGGTACAGCTAGTTGCTCCTAAAGTCAAGTTAGGTCTCGGTACATGACCCTGCCACATTTCTCTTGATAGCCCACATTGTCAGGCTCCTGTAAGATTTTGATTATAATATAAAAGTTGCTTGCTTCTGTTATACCAGAATGAATTCCGAGAGCTCCTCTGCTCATTTTCTTCAATTTTAATTGCAAGGCCTATTTTTAACAACTAGCACATAATATTTTGATCGTCTATCTTGGTAGATTGTTATAGTAATAGAACTGGATTAGATTAACAGGTACATCTAAGTGTCATATCTCCAAAAGCTCAGGCACATGCCACTTACAACATGTCATGATTGGACTAAAATTATGAAATATTATAGAAGGATTCACATGAACACATGCACCTGTTCTAGATGGTACATTCATCTCAATTAAATAAATTATATGCAGACGTAAAAAAATCTTTACTGGCTTTCCTTGATACAGCTTGTCAATTTATTTCCCAGATATGAATTAACAAATGGTATAGTTAATGTCTTACTTGAACATTTATTATATTTTTCTGAGATACGGAAGCTTACCATTTCAATTGATGGAAATTTCAATTAAATGAAAGGAAGTTGATTATAATCAAACAAGAATAAAAAATTTCATTTTTCAAATGTGTAATTTTCAAAAAAAATGTAGCAAATGGCATCCATGCACTTCATCTCAAATTTACAGGAGTTAAACAACGATAAGTGGGAAGGATAATGGTTATAAGGAGGCAAAGAGCCAACGAACTATCATCTAAAAGGATAAGGGGAGCATATACATGGGAACACCACCACCTGCAAGATCCCTTCCAAGCCACTCACCATCTGACTTGAAACTATGTCTGTGTTCCTTCACTGCCACTATATCAAATTCCTAAAACTTCCTCCTTAACAGATTTCCTATACCAAAGGGACTGTAGATGTTCAACGAGGCAACTCATCACCACCTTCCCAAGGACAAGTAAGAATGTCCAATATCTGTCCTTGGCAGCAACGGCCATATGCAATGACTGAATAAAAAGTCTGGTAATTTGAAAGCCATCAAATAGTCAAACTGAATCCTTGATATCTGGGAATTAGAAGATTTACGTCTTTGGGTTTTGGAAATCTATTTTAAATTATTATAAGTTTTGCTTCTTAGGAAAACACCTAATGGTAGACACCAAATAAAAGACCTGCTACATAAAAACAAAGATGAAATTTGGAACAAATTTCTGGCTTAATTTTAGATTTACAACATGAATGTCTAAAAATTCAAAAGGCATCAAAAAAAAACTGAAGCTGCAGTTATAATGAAACTGCTAGTTTCTGTATAGTGTATTGGCAATTAAGGAACTTGTGTCTCCAACAATTTTGGGTAGAATTGCAGTGAGCCACTGGATATTTTCATTCCTGGAATAAATGCAGAGATCTCAGCCTCAGCTGGTTTATATTTTAAAAAAAACAGGATAACAAAGACAGGAGACATTTTTCTGCTCCACCAATATCAAAAACCTAAGATGTCGATTACATGTATCTTCACATTTCACTGGAGTTGTGATCCAAATATATATTTGGGGTAGAACCAGAAAACATGCCCATACTTCCTCTGTGAAAATTTGATCTTCCAACTGTGCATTCTGTGTTGTGACTTTAGTAGTCTTCGACAGACAAAGTGCAAAGGCATCTCTCTCACTCTCATCCACATACAGCCAATCAATGGAGTCAACTGGATGCTGTTAAAACAACTTTTTTCTTTATTTTTGCATACAGGTGTTTGCTGCCGAGCAGAAGCCAATAGAGACACATCCTGATCAGGGAGCTGAAAAAAAAGGTGCATTGCAGCCTTTCAGTTATTCAGTTATTCAGCAACTTTCATCCTGATGCACACTTGAAATTTATTTAACTAACTCAAACAAACACCCCACCACTCCACACAACCAAGATAAATTTATTTTAAATTTATAATCTCAACACATAGTGGAATGGAAGCACCAAGGTGGTGTTTAATTATATTATAAAATGTTACTGTTTTTGCACAAGTTCTGTAATTTGTAGGCAACTCCCACCTTCAGAAAAATTACAAAGTTCTTTCATGTTCTTACCAAAGTAAAGAAAAGTTCTCCAAACCTAAAGAGCCCAAATTAATGCTCCCCCTCTAATCGGAATCCATTTGCAGATCAGAATGCGACACTTGTTTCTGCAGCAATCAAACCCAAAGCATACAAATATAGGAAAGGTGTTTCGTGGTGCAGTGGTAGTGTTCTACCTCTCAGCCAGAAGGTTTGCAGGTTGAAGGCTCACTTGCTCCAGAGGTGTGTCATAATACATCTGGATAGTTTGACCAAAAATATCCACAAGAGAAAGGTAGGTAGGCTTTGTATACCACATTAGGTCCACGTCCCCTATAGACTGCAACTACCCCTCCACACTTCTCGCAGTGTACCTTTTAATCCAAGGTCCTTAATTCATCCTTTCCAGTCAGCACAATCACACCATAGATGTAAAATGCTAGAAAAAAGTTCTTTACAGTGAGGGATAGGATGGCAAGCAGGGGCATGTATGGGCTGTATGCTGTTTCTGCCTGATAAGTGCTGTGAAAGTGCTGAACCATTTTCATGATAAATCTTCATCTAGCTTGTGCACACGCCAACAGCTTGCATTCAAGGGAAGGGGTAGAGACTACATGGGACTGAGTCAGGAGGAGTAAGATCCCTTCATGAGTGGATACTGGCTAGGAGAGGGCTTGAGTTTTTTGAGATGCCCAGAGCAATCTTCATCGGGATCCCACATAATATAGCTGTTTAAAGGTAATTTTTGAAACTGTTTGCTGAATAGCCAATAAATTTCCGGTAATAATTGGCACAGTTTTGACATCTGTGCTAGCCTTTGCTGCACAAGTGGGTATATTTCATCTAAGTATTTTAACAAGGCTTTTGGCTCTGATAGGTAGGACCACTAGTTGTCCATTTCAAATCTAAAGATTACATGATGACACAGGGATGGGCAAGTTTATTTAACAGCACTTTTTAACTTGCCCTGTTTTCCAGCATAATTAGTGCAGCTGGTTGCTAAAAATTGCTCCCATTCTATTTTGGACCAGGGGGTATGTGGCTCATATGCTGACCGCTTGGGCTACCCCACAAATCTTAATTTCATGGTGGCAGATGATGCTAGACAAGTTCAGACAAACACTGCACATCAATGTTGGATATTATATCTACACCACAAGGATGGGGACGATTAATTTGCACACAGGAACCCATATTGTAAATGACTTCTTCATAAATTATACCTTTATAGATTACAAAATTCAGAATATTCCTTATCGAAATATCGCTGCATAAAAGTCAAGTGACTTTTCTATTCAACTGTTACAAACCCATTAAAATGTGAAAGTTACTATCCAAAATGTAGAAAAATTTGCGTGGGTAAAAATGAGCATGCCCTCCCCCTCTTAAGCACAGAAAGTGAGAGTGAACATCATAATATAAGAAATAGGAGGAGGACTAGGAAATTTGGCTCCTCAAGCCTATCCTACTATTCTATAAGATTATGTCTGTTCTACCTAGACCTATTGGCTGTGATATCAAAAGCCTTGCAACAAACCCATGTTCAACCAACCCCATCTATAATCACTAATTTTACAAATTTAAGATGTGTTGTGATTAGAATTTGATTTATTCGCATACTGTGAACAAGGAATTTGACCTAATTTAGAAAAAAAACAAACAAAAACAGAAATGGTTGGGAAAATTCAGCAGGTCTGGCAGCATCTGTGGAGAGAAAGCAGAGTCAATGTTTCAGTTCCTTCTTCAGAATGTTCTTAACAGAATGTTCTGAAGTTCTTCAGACATCAGGAAAAGAATCACTGGTCCCAAAACGGTAACTTTGCTTTCCTTCCTCCCGAATTTTTCCAACAATTTCTATTTTTGTTTCTGATTTCCAGCATCTGCGTTCTTTGGTTTTTTATTCTAGAAAGAACCATTGCCCATTAGCAACCATAACCTGCAGTCTTCCCTATGAAGACTGCAGCAGCAGTTCTGCACTCAAACACTAATGTAAATAACATTTTAAAATAGTCTACATTTAAGACTTGCCCTAACAGCTCTTGGTAGATATTAATATATCTTCCAAAAGAAAAGGTGCAAAAATGGAAACTCAGCAGGTCTTTCGGTAGTCAAAATATGTGTTAAATATTCAGACGAAACAGTTTCTAATTTGATCAGTTGGAGACTGGCTCCTCTAAGTCAGTAGCAGCTGTGATTATATTATTTTGGATAATTCTACCTTCTGTCTTTTCACTATTTATGAAGTAATTAGTATTTTTCCCACCCACTCCCATTGACTCAAACCCGCCATCTGGGTTTTCACCGCATCTAAATGTGTTACCGTCTTCAGAGACGAGACAGCTCCCTACATGATCAATGTCACTGTTGTACTTGTCTTTTGTTGGTGTGGAGGGTGGGTGTTCCCATTCCATTCTGGTATAGTTCAGGAATGGAACAGTCAAACCATCTATACCAAGTTGGTTGTTGCTATCTTGAAAGGGTGTAGGTAGAGATGTGCTGGAAATAGATTTACTCTCTAGATGTTGTGACAGGACTGGGGGACATTTTGAAGTCCTATGCAAACTGTATCGTTGATCATCATTATTTTCTGGACTTGGTGTAACACACACAGCAGATCCTTTGTTTTGAAGAAAACTGTGCTGTATATTATAATCCCCCTGATCATCTAAGCATGCTTTGCTTATAGCAGATTTCTCTTCTTCTGTACTTGTTAAGTAAGAATAGTTGATTGCTCCATCTTGCAGCATACTCAGTCTCATTTCCAAGACATCAGCCTCTGAGGAAGGATCGGGGGAGTGATGGTACATTACGTAATGAAGTCCATCTCCTTCTTCATTTGCCATTGATGCCAGTGTTATACCACTAGCACCATCATCACTTCTCTGCTTTTCATGCTCCTCTCCTAAGACATAAACAAAGGTTTACATGACATGAATGTAGAGAATACATGGCAAGTTTTGATGGAAACAAAGACAATTAAATAGTCATTAAACAGCCCCTTGCTATCACTGCAAAAGTACTCATGTGTACCTCGTCTCATGAACTATCCTGCCTCTCCCACTCACTGCTAGCTCAATTCTCCCACTTGCCATGGCCGAAAGTACTGCCTGTTTCAACTGAAATAACTCCACAGAGGCTGGTATCCTGTCACCGAGTCACCCTTTATTTACACGTGAAAAGTCCTTGACACTGATCCAACTCGGAGCCAACTGTCAGAGTGAACCTCAGACACTCCTGTTTTTACTGGTCAGCCAGGGCTCCCTGATTGGGACTGTTAATTTGGTCAAATCAGGGAACTCACATTCAATGAGGTCCACCTGGCTGACCTCCTTACAGTTCACAGACTGGATGCCTGTCTAAAGGTCTTGCAGTAACAATGAAATGTGCCAGTGCACTCCAATAGCACATCATTAAAGTATGGAAGGTTATTGTAAGTATTTGGAAATGTGCCATGATGACGCAGACAGGCTGGCATGTGTCAGGTACCAATGTCTGTGGAAGTGGGGTGCATGTGCCCACTGCCCCTCTGCACGACCTGAGACACCTGTGCTGGGTGTTCAAGATGGAGGCATGGAGGAACAATTGGTGAGCTGGAGCCAACAGGTACTTGTTCAGACTTTTGCATTGGAAATCCTTGGCAGATGAGAGAGTGGGAGCCGGCATATTAATAGAGTGAGATAAGCCAGTAATAAGATGGACTGTCAGCAATAATCCCTGTTAACAGGCTTCTCACCACTGACTAGCAAAAATCCCAGACAACATCAAAACAGTCAGAAAATGTAACATTTCAGACTTGACATCGAGAAAGGCATCACAGGACATTGCTGGGAAGACTCTGACAATAAAGATAGATAACCAACAGTTTGGTCGAAAAAAAACGTAGGTTTTAATAAAAGTGTCAAAAGGAGGAAGAAGAGGTGAAAGGGTATACAGAAGAAATTACAGTTTCTAGGGCCTTAACAGCAGAAGGCAAGGTATCAATGATGTAGTGTCAGGTGGGTGATTTATATGTTTTAATATCATTTAATTTATAGTTTGGATTTTGAACTAGTGGTTTTAGCCTGCATGTGTGAGATAGTTTAATGATTAACTTGTCAGTAGTTCTGGAGCCATTGTTTTTTTTTAAACCAGTATGACAGATATAGTTCTTGGAGAGCTAATGGGAATTTGTTTGAATTGGGAGAGTTTTCAGAGCATTAGCCTGTTTTCTGTTAGAAAGACTGGGCACTTTTTTGCTAGGGGGAAACACCCAAAGCTTGGAAAGTTGTTGGTTTTAGATTGAAGTCATCCTGGTTGAAGTTGGATATATGAAACTGCTCCGCTGGAGCAAGGAGTAATTTCCGAAAAGTTAGGAAATAGGTTGCCTCAGTGTAAAAGTTTCAGTTTGAAAATTCCAAACCAGAAATGATTGGCTGGAACCTGAATGGGTTATTTGAACTGGAGATGGTCTGAGCTCAGTTGTGTGAAAATCAAGGAAGATGCTGTCAAATTGTGTTATATGCAAGGAGCTGTTTTATTCAATTTTAAAGTCTGTAATAAACTCTGTTTTATTGTTCAATCTGCAGATCTGCAGCATTGCATGCTTGTGTTCCAGTCAAAGATTACTTCATTCAATTAAAAAAATATACAAAGTCATATTTCAATCTGGAATCAGAATTATTCAGTAATAACATCAACTGGGATCATAATGGTAGATTGATTAAAATTGTGGATGCACAAGACAGGTTGAGGTACATCAGGTTGTCATGTGGAAGAGGTTAAAAAAGTGATAAACAAGGCCATAGTGAGACTTAAAACAAGATTGAGAATTTTAAGCTCAAGACATTTCTTAATCAGGATGTCAATGTATATTAGTCAGCACTGATAGGATGACAGGCTTCATGCACATTAGGATATCTCGCAAACATTTTCATTGCAACACTTCTCCAAATCAGAATCCACTTGCCAATTAATTAACCAGCAATTTTTCCACATACATATAAAATAATATTCCCATTTACTTTGGTATCCCTGCAAATGTCTTGAGGAGTACAAGATAAAAAGCTTAAACTAAATGTCTTTATTTCGGCAGTATTCAAATTCTGTACTATCAAGAAAGTATAATCAAAAGAAAGAAGGGTCCTGACCCAAAATGTCAACTTTCCTGCTCTTTTGATGCTGCCTGGCCTGCTGCGTTCTTCCAGCTCCACACTGTGTTGAATCTGACACCAGCATCTGCAGTTTTTGCTATCTCTGAAAGAATAGAATGGACCATTTGGGTGTGCAAACCTGCTTCAATACTCATTAAGATCCCTGCTGGCTCTTCATTTAAACTTCACCTTTCTGTCCTGTTCATATATCCCCTCATTAATTTGCACCTGAAAAATCTCTCTTTTGTCCTGAATATACCCGATGGCTGAGCATCTACAACTCTGAGGTACAGAATTCCAAAACAATCACAAACTTTTGAATAAAAACAAAGTCAGACTTGCATCAATATATTGCTTTGCAAGTGTATTCAATGTCTCAAAGCATTCCACAAAAAAAAATGTTAAAGAAATTTCTCCTTATCTCAATCTTCAATGGTTGAACCCATATCATCTTCCAATTTTCTAAACCCTATGGAATCTAGGCCCAGTCTACTCAACCTCTCCTGACAGGACAATTCTCTCACCCCCAAAAACAAGTGACATGAACTTCACTGGACTCCTTCTATGGTACATACGTCCTTCCTAGGCAGAGCCAAACTACACTCTACTCCAGCTCCTGGCCTTACCATAGCTTGCATAATTGTAGAAAGGCTTCTTGATATGCCAATCCCAGAAAGCTAATATAACATTTGCCTTCCTAATTGCCTGCAGTACTGAATGTACAAATACATCCAGTTCCATCTAAATTCAAACATTCTCTCACCATTCAAAACAATTTTTTTTAATATTTCCTCACAGAGTAGATGACATCACACTTCATTAACATGGATGGGTAGGTATAATACATTGTATTGCCCAATTCACTTAACCTGTTTATAGCCCTTAGCCCCTTTACCACTTATTTTTCTGCTGAACTTTGCATTGTTACCAAAATCAGATACAATACACACTGATCCTTATCTAATTCATTAATATAGGTTGTGGTTATCTGACACCATTCTGGCTGTTTTCTGTCCATTGAATTCACAATTCATGCTATTTATCCCAATTCAATTAATCCTAATTTTATATAATAACCTGGTGGGCAACTGACCAAATAGGTTTTGAAAATCCAAGTAAATACATTCACTGATTCGTTTCTTACTCATCCCTTTACTAGTTAATCTTCCTCTTATGTTACTGCTATAAAGTCGACATCCGTAGAAGAATACAACCTAACAAGGGAATTCTCCTCAGCCTTGAATGGGGTGCAACTGAAACAGAGAATGAGGGAATTTTCATCTTAATGATTCTTCCATCCACATTTGCATTCACTCAAACCCACGAGTTAGGGCTCAGGTCCGCCAGTTGACTTTCCTTCCATTGATTGTCTCTCCCTTGCATTCATGCAGACAGTGGTGGTCGGCACCAGGTGGAACAGGATCAAACTCATGCAGGATTTTAGGAAACTTGCTTCTTAAGGAATCTATGCCAGCATCGCACACAGTAAACACTCATTTTGGGAAATCATTTTGGTAAGCAGAATTCCCACCCTCCAGAATTTAGCCCTAAGAGATGAATCATGATAATGGCATTGAGCAGATCGAGTGCTTCTGCCAATGAATATTAATGGTGTTAGTCATAGCTCAGTTAGTAGCACTCTAACCTCTACATTAACACTGTGGTTCCAGGATTTGCAGTCAAAGCTGACGCTGAGTAGTGCGTTGTCCGAATTAAACCCATGTTGTTGCTAACACTCTGCATCCCAAACCAGCCATCCAGCTAACTGACCCCCTAATAATTATTAATAATTACATATTACTGACTTGGATGCACTTTCATGTGCTTTAGGATATTTCTTCTGTGTTTTGAGTGGATGCTGGTGCCAGCAGGGCGAGGCCTGAGAACCAACCACCTATTCTGGTACTTCGGCATTCACATCCCAACAGTAAATAATGATTTCTCCCATGAACTGACTATGGCACGTTGTTGAGTCTATGAATTTCTTCTCAAGGGCTGTGTGCATTGTTTGCAAATATGTTAAAGTGTTCTCTGGACCTGGGCCTGAAATTATTGAACTGTGCTCACACCCATGTACCTGAGATCTCCCCAGTAGATGTCACTGATACTCTTCTGCTGTGTGGCAATATACAAAGCAGACAAACCAGACTGCACACTCCACAAATCAACTAATTTATACAATCTGCAATTCTATCCACAGCACTTTCTAGCATCTCACATAACACAGCTCACACTCAGTAACATCTTTTGACAATCTAAATTAATTGACTGTCATGGTCATGTCTAGCAGTACAATGATCCTCACAAATGACTTTGCCAACAGACGTGATATCCTGATCTGTGGATCCTTACAAATCGAACAGGACTTTGAGGCTCCAGTGGCCTTATAAATGATTGCTCTTAATGCTTTACAATGATGTCCTTTCAACCCACAGGCATTCTTCTGTTCCATACAGGCTGTCCATTAGGATAGAGGAGTTCTTAGGGCTAAAGAGTTCAAAGGATATGTGGAGAAAATGGAACAGTGTAGTGAGTTGGATGATCAGACACGATCATATTGAATGGTAAATAGTCCTGCTCCAATTTCTATGTACCTATGTTTCTATGAATGATCTCATCCATGAAATTAATGTTTTTACACTATGAGTGGAATTGTCCCATTCTCTGAATGATATGGGCAATGATGAGTCAGTTTGGAAAATATGGCAAGATTAGAAAAATTAGATTTTCAACATTAAGAGAGGAAGTCTGATTTTCCGCCCAAAGTTTGAACAGCAAGATAAGAATCTCATTAGTGAGTGGTAACAGGCCTATTGCATGCATGAACCACTCACTATTACCTAATCACAGCTTAATTATATGCAATTTGTTATTTTTCAAGGCAGTCAGAGGAAGTAGACAAGGATACTTCCCAACATAAAGGCCAGAACGGGATCCTGGCAGCTCCAGCTTGCCACTTGCTCCTCTAGGCCTGCATCCTGGCCAGATTTCCTCAATATCTTTAGGCATGCTCCATAGGCAGTGACCATCTGCATTCTCCAATTGAGGAGGTTGGCATTAGACACACACCAGCCTGAACACATCATCATCATACACTTCCAATTCACTTTTAATACAGTTCAATGCTTCAATACTGCACCTTGGAGCTCACCAACACCTCTCAGCAATCCTGTTGCCAGGCCAGTTTGTACGCAGGGAAATACATCCATCTCATGCACTGAAACAGGGTAAGTCTCAGGGTTCTTAATACTCACTACTTTACGTTAATGTGGATACTCACAGCATTTTGTGCATTGTTGAACCATTCAGAACTTACAGTCTCACAGTACTTCTGTCTGGCCTTTCCATCAACCGCAGACAATAAGCTTGGCAGCTTCTCACATGGCCAGCAATGATCAGTCAAGAGTGTACAGATGTTACTATATGGCACTGTGCTACATTACTGTCACACTTGCAACATGTGCCAGCAACTTGCAAGGCAAGCACACTGAATGTGCTTCCACCAAATGGGGTCTGTAACTAAGTTAAGGAAATGGTGTTGCTGGAGTTATTTAAAGGCATCATTTGTTCATGGTCCAAAGGTCTACAGCATTCAGCGTCAGGTGTTCTATATTCAGGGAGTAGGCCACGGTCTTTACAAAAAGTCCAGTACAACCAGTCAGGGGATATGTGGCAGTCATTTGGAGATCCAGACAGAGATCAGTCAAGGGTCTACTCACTCATCCATCAGGGTTGTCTTTCCAAGTTGGTGGGACAGGCCAATGGACCGCAGCCTGTCATTGGGTCTCTTCACTAAAATTCAATGGGGGAGTTATCAGGGGTCTTTGCTGTGATAGGCAAGTTGGGGAAGTCAATTGTGGGGATTGGAGGTAACAGGCTGGGATGCAGTAGTGACAATGGTTGGGAAGATGGCCACTCAGTATTAAAGGTGGGAGACAATTAGGCATGGGACAGCAAAGGGAATGGTGGGGGGGTAGGGTCATCAACAAGAAAAACCACCTTGGCAGCAATAGGTAAGAAAGACTCATTATGCATTTTGGCAAACAAAGCTGCAGGCCTGGGGCTCAGATGGCAAAGTAGGGAGATATAAACCTCAAAGGAAGACAATAAACTATGGCAAGGTACGTGAACCTTGGCTGACCAGGGATTTTATGACCTTCCTCATAAAAGGAAGAAAAAGGAAGCACATGTAAGATCTAGGAGGATGGGAACTGATGAAGCCCTTAAAATACATAAGAAAAGTAGGAAAGAATTTAAACAAGGAATCAGAAGGGCTAAAAGGGGTCATGAAAAGTAATTAGTAAACAGGATTAAGGAGAATCCCAAAGCCTCTTATACATATGTAAAAAGCAAAAGGGTAGCCAGGGAAAGGGGTGGCCCATTCATATGTGGAGTCAGAAGAGGTAGGTGAAGTCCTGAACGAATATTTTATGTCGGTATTCACCGAACAAAAAGGGCTGGTGGAGGATGATCTCAGTGAGAGGAATGTGAAGTTTCTAAGCCAAGTTGTTATTAAAAAGGAAGAGGTGTTATGCATCTTAAAACATATTAAGGTAGATAAGTCCACAGGTCCTGATGGGATCGATGCCAGAATATTGAGGGAGACAAGAGAACAAACTGCTGGAGCATTGACAGACATCTTTGTGTCTTCTTTGGCCAAAGGACCAGAGAATAAACACTGGACCAACATTAGCTAAGAAGGGTAGCAGGGATAATCCTGGAAATCCTGTGAGTCCGTAGGTGATAGGGAAATTATTGGAAAAGATTCTCAGGGACAAGTTCTAAAAGCATTTAGAAGCAATGGACTTATTAGCAGTGAACAGCCTGGTTTTGTGCGGAGGAGGTTGTGCCTCACTAACTTGATCAAGTCTTTTGAGGAGGTGATGAAGATGATTCATACGGGACAAGTGGTTGATGTTGTCTACATGGAGTTCGGTAAAGTCTTTGACAAGGTCCCTCATGGCAGACTGGTACAAGAGGTGAAGTTACATGGTATCGGGATGAGATGACAAGATGGATACAGAACTGGCTGAGTCATAGGAGAGAGAGGGTGGCAGTGGAAGGATGCTTTTCAGAATGGAGGGCTGTGACTAGTGGTGTTCCACAGGGATCAGTGCTGGGACCTATGCTGTTCGTGACCTACATAAATGATTTGGAGCAAAATATAGCTGGTCTAATTAGTAAGTTTGCAGATGATACAATGATTGTGGATAGTGAGGAGGAATGTCAAAGGATACAGCAAGATATAGATCAGTTGGAGGCATGGGCAGAAAATTAGCAGACGGAGTTTAATCTGAACAAATGTGAGGTGATACATTTTGGAAGGTCAAATACGGGTGCAAGGTATACAATGAATGGCAGAACCCTCAGGAGTATTGATATGTGGAGGGATCTGTGTGTGTAGGTCCACACTGAAGTTCTGGTCACCACACTACCAGAAGGATGTGGATGCTTTGGAGAAGGTACAGAAAAGGTTTATCAGGATGTTGCCTGATATAGGGAATTTTAGTTATGAAGAAGGGTTGGCTAGACTGGGTTTGTTTTCACTGGAACGCAGGAGGTTGAGGGGCAATCTGAATGAAGTTTATAAGACTGTGAATGGCATGGATAGAGTGGAAAGAATGAGGTTTTTTCCCAGGGTGGAGGCGTCAATTACCAAGGGTCACATGTTCAAGCTGCAGGGTGGGGTTGGTAGTTTAAAAGGGATTGGCGAGGCAAGTTTTTCACACAAAGGTGGAACGTGCTGCTAGGGAGGTGGTGGAAGCAGACACAACGGCAGCATTCAAGAAGCCCCCGGAATAATGCACGAATAGGAAGGAATAGAGGGATACAGATTCTTTAAATGAAGACATTTTTCTTATGGAAGGGCAAAATGTGGCAGTGCAGCATTGGAGGGCCAAAGGGCCTGTTCCTGTGTTGTATTGTTCCTTGTACTTTGTTTGTTAGCTGGATGGGAGCATGTAGAAGCTCAGAACTGCTGGGATTGACAGGGAATACACGGAATCAAAAAGCAGAAAGGTTTTGGGCTGTGGAGGGTCACTTAGAGTGACAGGCTGAGCCTGTGACTCACTTTGCAGCGCGCTGTGTAAACTTGATTCGATAGTATACACAGCTGTATTTCTCTGAACCCACCTCTCTGCCCTAGCGCTGGATTGGCAAGTGGGGGAGGGGCACAAGTTTAGCTGTCAGGACTTTAGTGCTGCACTTGTTCTATCTACCTTGTGACCGCTGAAGGCCTCCATCCAAGATAATTCAGATCCCTGGAGTAATTTACCTCCACCTTCCTGTCATAACAATCCTGAATTCTTTTCTCCTTGCAGCCATCCACAAGTCTGTTCCTGGCATGCCTCCTAACTTACCTTTTAAGTCTGGGTTTCATCAGTGTCTCCTCTTCTGGAGTTGTTTGCAGTCCCAGTGGTGACGATCATTCTTGGTGGCATTGCTGGACGAGAGAAGCACCACCTACTGACTGAGTTGTAGCACTCAGAAGGGCGATTCCTTCTCAAATGGACAGCAGAAGGGCAACCTTATACAAATGGTAGACTTAACAGTTGTGAGGCAGGGCAGCTAGATAGCAGAGGTGAGCTTGCCACTGATTCTTACATTGGATGTGTTGCGGGGGGAAGTGGGTATTCCACAGAATATTCTGCTAGAATAAAATTCGGGCCCATGGAATTTCACAATGTCTTGTCAAAGGTAGAACATGGCAGGTCATTGGAAAAGAATATGGGACATGGATCTGGGGAAGCATGGTAAACTGACTTTAAAATAAATCTAGAATGGAGGAAATGGAGGCAACATCTCAGAGTAGTTCAAAGAAGACACAGAACCTTGAGTGTTTTGGCCTGGAAATATTTCTATTAATTGCCTGCGTTGATGATTTGAATTTAGGATGAGAAGGACAATCTCCACACTTGATAAGAATACTAAAATAAAAGGCGGTAGGAAGTAGTAATTTAAAAAACCCAAGGTATTTGTAAGGAAATGTGTGAAAACGACCATCAGCCAAAAATGGGTGATTCATAAATGTATGAAACGGGTAAAAGGAAACTGTAGAGAGAAATCAATGCTAATAAGTGGAAATGGGTTACACTTAATCTTCTTTTTCCAAAAGATTATACTTTGCATCCTGGAAATTTGAGCAATGTGAAAAGGCTGAAGGATTTGCAGTTAAGTTTTATATGACAGTAGCTCAAGTAAATGATTTATAAAGGCAAATGAATCCTGGGTTTTATAAGTACACGGAAAACAGGAAAAAGTCATTCAGTCCTTCAAACCTGCTCTGACATGCAAAACCACCATATCAACTCTATCTTCCTGTACTATCTCCATATCCTTTAATTCCCTCAATACATAAAAATAGATACTTTCAATCATCAGTAAAGTGATGGAAGGTGCCATCAACTGTGCTATCAAGCAGCACTTGCTTGGAATTAACCTGCTGACTGACGGCCAGTTTGAATTCCAGCAGAGCCCTCAACTCCCGACCTAATTCCAGCATTGGTTCAAAGATGGACAAAACAGCTGAATTCCAAAGGTCAGGTGAGAGTGATAGCCCTTGACATCAAGGCAACATTTAACAGAGTATGGTATCGAGGAGCCCTAGCAAAACTCAAGTCAATCAGGAATCAGGGAAATCAGTCTTCTGTTTGGAGTCATACCTGGCAGAAAGGAAGATCATTATAGTTATTGGAGCTCAATCATCACAGCTCCTGGACAATACTGCATTAATTTGTCAGGGTAGTGTCCTAGACCCAATCATCTTCATCTACTTCATCAATAAACGCCTCTGCACCATAAGGTCAGAAGTAGAGATATTCGCTGACCAAGTTCAGCAAAAAGTAAATTTCATCCGCTACTGAATCAGCCCATATCTATCTGCAGCAATATCTGGGTTTGGGCTGAAAAGTGGCAAGTAACAGTCAGACCACACAAGTGCCAAATAATAACCATCTCAAAAAGAGAGAATCTAACCATCTACACTTGATATTCAATGGCATTACCATCATTGAATCCCCCATTATCAACATCCTGGGGTTACCACTGACTAGAAAGTGAACTGGATGAGCCACATCAGTGCTATGGCTACGGGAACAGATCAGATGCTAGGAATTCTGCAGCAAGTAACTAACCAACTTTCTCCCCATTGCCAGTCCGCCATCTACAACGACCAAATCAGTAGTGCGATGGCATGCTCTCCACTTGCCTGGATGAATGCAGCTCCAACAATACTCAAGAAGCTTGACATCATCCAGGACAAAGCAGCTGACCTGACTGGCACCCATTCTCCCACATTCAGCATACACTCATTCCACCGTCAAAGCACAGCGATAGGAGTCTGTACAATCTATAAGATGCACTGCAGCAGCTCACCGTAGCTTCTTCAAATGCACCTTTGAAACCCACAACCTCTACCACCTAGAAGGAAATGCAAAACAGATGGATAAGAACCTGGCACTTGCAAGTTTCCCTCCGAGCCTTCCACCACGCTGACTTGGAATTTTAATTACTGCTGCCTCACTGCCACTGTCAAAATTCTGGAACTCCTTTTGTAACAGCACTGTGGGTGCACGTACACCAGATGGACTACAGCAGTTTGAAAAGGTAGATCAGTACAATCACCTCAGTGCTATTAGAAATGGGCAGTAAATGCTGGTCTAGCCAGTAATGGCCAAAAGCTGTGAATGAATAAAAAACAAAGCTAGCACAAAATCCTCCCTTTGCTCCAATAATGCAAAATGCACCTCTCAGTTCTAACAAAGTATTAGATTATGCTCCCAATGCTCCTGCACTTTTAAGGCTCACCCTCAATGCCTGCTGCCACAGAATTTCGGCAAGAAATATATTGTGAACTTTGCATGTGCTATGCACTTCTCATGTTACTGTAAAATAACACTTAATTACTTCTCCTGGCATTTTCAGTCTATCCAAAGTATTTTATCAATACAGATGGTTTACTTATAATATATATTTCATTGTTTACTTTTATTCTAATTTTCAAGCCCTCAAAGGCTTTGTAGGACTGAGGTTTGAAACTTTAATTACGTTACACAATGTTGATAATTTCTCCTCTCTTTCCTGTACAGTCTGGGATCTATGTACACTTGTATCAAGAGTAATGAAAGCACGACTCTCAGCCAATAACTAAAATAGAAGCAGCCACTGCATTTTTCAAATACTTGCCTGTTCATAAGAAAATACAACACAGTGCATTACTTTTAGAGGCAATGCAACTGCATGCAAAAATATAACATTACTTCTGAAACTCATGAATCACAAGGTTTTTACATCTGTTCAGCGTGTCGTCCTCTTCAATCATTTGAGTGCAGCTATGCCATGTGCTTTCAGAATTTACAATGAGATCACTGTCTTCTGGTGTGCAGTAGTGGCAGTCTGTCAAAATGAACATTTATTTTCAGGGAAAAGTTAAACAAATGTGGAGGCCAAAATTCACAGCATTTTACCATTTGTCACCACTAATGTGAACTGTTAAAGACTCAGGGTAAGAGCAAACTTGTTTACTTCTTTTGTAACTGGTGGCTCTGCAAAACCTGTGTCATCAGTGGGATCAATTTCAGACCAACAAATATCCCTTCTCTTAAACTGACAGATTAGCTGTCTCCATCGATTATTATGAGCTCAATTTGATCACCTCCCCTGAAGCATTATCTTTAAAACAAGCTGCTCACTACACATTGAGCTTTGATAGTTATGCATTTTACTGTAATACATGATGCTGACCAGGCTTTGCGGTCAGTGACAAAGAAGCAGTACTCCGCACTGACCTCAAAGAAAGCTGTCTGGTGAGCTCTGTGACGTAGGTTTCTCCTTTCCCAATGGAAGTTTAAATATGTGCCAAGTTTACAGGATGACTTGTCACGTGTCACAGTGGTTTCAGCTAATAAGCAATCAACCAATCAAACGCACTGATTGATTATTAAAAAGCACTGAAAATCCTTTGCGTTTAATTTAAAGGTTGAGATAGCAAAATAAATGCTTCAATTAAGATAGAAATTAAAGTAACAGTAAACAACCTTTTAATTATTTTAAAAATATATGTCTTTTTATCATGCAGAAATTTGACATTCCACAAATATAAACTAAGGTTCTCAGGGCCAAAGTGGGTGCTTAGCCATAATTATGAAGTTAGCACGCTCTTAAAAACCAAGTTAAACTCATTCAGCAAGGTGCTGAATCTTTTCATAGATTTGCACAGAAGGGATAACGGTGAAATTGGAGTGAAAATTCACTTCATAGGTTTTCTCTTGCAGTTTGGCAGCAGGTTGGGGAGTTTCTCCTTCTAGAAAAGCAATGAGATCAGCAACAGCATTATCTAGAAGATAGCAAGAAGTGCAGATGCTGGAGTCAGAGACAACACTGTGGAACTGGAGGAACACAGAAGGCCAGGCAGCATCAGAGGAGTGGGAAGGTCAAAGAAGTTCGAAGAAGGGTCCCGACCCGACACGTCATCTTTCCTGCTCCTCTGATGCTGCCTGACCTGCTGTGTTCCTCCAGTATTATATAGATATGTGTTATTCTGCATGTGTGGACACTTTGTAAAGTGGTGACAATGATTATCATTGCAAAATCTGCAACATTGTCATTAGCTGATACTCTACAACTTTTGTTAATATGTATGGTTTATAATTCCTTCTCAAAGACACTTCTAATAAACAATTAAATTATGCTGCTCAATACTTTATTCATATTGGACCTTTAAAGCCAGAAGATATAAAGAGCATTTCTGCTTCAAGGTTGAATTCAGACACTATTCCCAGGCTGAGATTGAAACACTATGATGCAACCTCATTGAATCATCCAATTCCAAAAAAATTACCATTAAGCCTGATCTGTGATTAAAGTTTGGTGTGAAACTTCTTGATGCATGGGTCCTTGGAAAATGTATGATAATAAATCATAAATTATACAACTTGAACGGGTAAAAGCACTTCTCAATAGTAAGACTTCTGAAAGAAGACAGAAAGTGATTTGGCATATTGTCGAACTGGATTAGGATTTTGTCAATGCTACATGGAGCATAATTATTGAATTGCAGTTCATCTGATATTTCTTTTTCCATCAAGTTATTTGATTTAAAAGGGCAATTTATGATAAATTCTAACGAAAATAACCAATGAAAGAGGTGATCTGGTGCCGCATGCTGCCCTGGGAATGAAACTTCAAGTTTGATTGTACATACTGAATGCAGAGCAATTCACTAAACTTGCAAAAGTAAATAAATATTCTTTGTTAAAGTTAACATCTTTAAGATGTCACTAGTGATACAAATGGCACCAATAAGTGGAAATTTGCTACATAAGTAATGTACAGGATTTCAACAAAATGACTACTGGAAATAATTGTGTGCACAAAGCAGCGTTCCCCAGGCAGCAAAGAAATAAATGACTACTTAGATCGAGGGGTCGTTTTTTTTGGAATTATACTTTCAGGGATAAACTAAGGAAACTCTTCCGCATTGCTCCGAGTCGTGCCTTGGGATCTATTACACACATCTGAACGTCCAAAAACAATCATGACTGCTCTTTTAAATATTACTCCAAATATCTGTTTGCTGCCTGACTTTCCTGGGCATGTCCAGTTGTCTGCAGCTATTCCCGTTATAATTGTTCTGGTGCAGACTCAATGGGCCGAAGGGCTTCCTTCTGCACAGTAACACTTCTGCAATTCTGTAAATTAAACTGATGGTCCTATCTGCACAATAATAGCTAGAAATAAATAATTCTGGCTACTACCAACTGGAGGCAGGATGATGGTGCTTATAAGCAATGTACAAACAAAGTAGGAAGCACTTCACACCCTTTTAATCTGTAGTTATTAATTTAATGGGCAGACAGAAAGGGTGCAAGGTATGGGAAGGCAGCATCGCAGTTGGACAGTTGAGAAGAATTGATTTCCCTCAGGTCCTGCTAACATTAGTAGTAGGAAGGGGTTAGAATTTATGGAATTGTGGTCACAATCAGCCAGATTGAGTGAATGGTGTCAGTGGCAGGTAAATAGCCTTGTGACACCAAGCTGCAGTCAGAGGAAGCTATCAGGAGTTTGGGTGGTGGTGATTATGGTAGGGGGTAGGTGGCTACTAGGTCCTCCACAAGCAGTGCTGGAAAGGTGCTCCATGCTATAGTCTTTGCCCAGCTTTCCATTGGGTTTCCCTGACACACTGGTAATTCAGCCAGTTAGTACTAAAGCCAGATGCAGAAAAATCTAATGCAGAAAGTCTCTTTATATAAACAAGTGACCTATTCCGCCTTAAAACTGGAATATGTTTTTGGTTCAGGTTTGAGGTTTCTATTACTTTACCACCAGACTCAATCCCACAATTTTTGGGGGTGAACATTCCACCTGAGGGTGTATTATTTCTTGACATATTCCTTTATGTAAACTGACATTTAAGCAAAAAAGTGACAGATACAAGTACTTTTTTTTTACGGAAAAGAAAATTGACAGCTCTGAATACAGAACAATCTGTCTACCACTTCAGAACCAGTTATTTGCACAGAACATGGTGTGATCCAAGCAGGAGGCTACTATAGTGAGAGTGACCATGGCTTTGAATGTTCATTTCTCAGGATGTTTTTAAGCCATCTTCAGAGAACTGAGAAGGAGTGAATCATTACCAAAATCCAAACAAGCCACTCATTGATTACACATCAAGGTTGGAATCGTATAGAGGCCTGAACTATATAGGTTATAGGTCTAGGCCCGAAACGTCAAGCTTTCCTGCTCCTATGATGCTGCTTGGCCTGCTGTGTTCATCCAGCTCCACACCTTGTTATCTAGGTTATTGAGAGCTTTGCGGCAGAATCATGTGAGAATTCCATCAAGGACACTCTCTGTTGGAAACGGGTCAAAAATCACACAACACCAGGTTATAATCCAATAGGTTTATTTGAAACGCAAGCTTTGTTTAGTTCAGCACCTTTCTCAGGCATAGTGTGAGACAGAGAGTATAAGACACAGAATTTATAACCATAAAGGTAACACCCTAAAACTGGGCACCTCTTGTTGAATCTTTAGTTAGTTAGGAAGGAGACTACTGATTAAAATGCAAAATCCAGATTCCTCTCAAATCATTGTCCTCAGAGAATTGAAGGTTTTATCAATGTATACAAGAGGTGACATCTCAGATCAGACAACACATTTAAGGTGTGTAGTCTTGCTTAGAATCTGTCTATATTTTAAACTGGGGTCAGGCTTTATTTTCTTGAGCAAAACAGAATGTATCTGCAACTACACAAACATCTTGAATGAAATAATTCATGTGTGTAACTGTGTCTGTGTCACATGAATTATTTCATTCAAGATGCTCGTGTAGTTGCAGATACATTCCGTTTTACTCAAAAAAGCCTGACCCCAGTTTAAAACATAGACAGATTCTAAGCAAGACCTCACACCTAAAATGCGTTGTGTAATCTGAGATGTCACCTCTTGTATTCATTGATAAAACCTTTAATTCTCTGAGGACAATGACTTGAGAGGAATATGGATTTTGCATTTAATCAATAGTCTCCTTCCGAACTGAAGAAAGATTCAACAAGAGGTGGCCAGTTTTTGGGTTGTTAACTTTATGTTTATAAATTCTGTGTCTTATACACTCTCTCACACTACACCTGAGAAAGGAGCTGAGCCCCAAAAGCTTGCGTTTTCAAATAACCCTGTTGGACTATAACCTGGTGTCGTGTGATTTTTGACCTTGTCCACCCCAGTCCAACACTGGCATCTCCACATCTGTTGGGAATGATATAGTACACCATGGATTCATTCGCCAAATAGCAAGGCAAGTCTCTCAATAGGCACCAGGGGCTATAGTTCATTAAATGCCTTATTAAGGGTACAACAGTTCTTATTAATATTCAGCATATCTTAGCAAATGTGCCAAACAAGCTAGACATTTAGAAATCTCAACATGGATGACATAGTAGGTACCTGGCAAAGTCAGACCCTTATTTTGGACACCAGGCACCAACATCTCAGGACATGTTCCACGGTCACCAACCACATGCGCCCTACATCCAGAGACGTATTGTGCCAGCCTCTATGAACCCTTAATGCATCTCACTGATCCGTATACAGTATGCTACACTGCATATTATAGAGCATTTGCTGTACTGTTATTTAATTTCCAGTTGGGATATCAAACAGGAAACAACTTTTTTTTATTCAGTCGCGGGACATGGGTGTCACTGACTGGCCAGCATTTCTTGCCTGTCCCTAGTTGCTCTTGAGAAGGTGGTGGTGAGCTGCTTTCTTGAACTGCTGTAGTCCACGTGTTGTAGGTTGATTCACAGTACTTTTAGGGAAGGAATTCCAGGATTTTGACCCAGCAATAGTGAAGGAACAACAATATATTTCCAAGTCAGGATGATGAGTGGATTGGAGGGGATTTGCAGGTAGTGGTATTCCCATGTATTTGCGGCTCTTGATCTTCTAGATGGAAGTGGTCGTGGGTTTGGAAGGTGTTTTCTAAGGAACTTTGATGCATTTCTGCAGTGCATCTTGTATATAGTACACACAGCTGCTACTAAACAGTGATGGAGGGAGTGGATGCTTGTGGATGTGGAGCCAATGAAGTGGGCTGCTTTGTACAGGATGTTGTCTAGCTTCTTGAGTGTTGCTGGGGCTGCACTCATCCCAGTGAAGGGCATATTTCACCACATTTCTGACTTGTGCCTTGCAGATGATGGACAGGCTTTAGGGAATCATGAGGTGATTTACTCACTGGAGTATTCCTAGCCTCTGACCTACTCTTGCAGTGACAGTGTTTATGTGGTGGGTCCAACTGCATTTCCCCTAAGATGTTGATATTGGGGGATCAGTGATCATAACAGTATTGAATGACAAGCGGTGGTGGTTCAGTTGTCTCTCGGTGATCATTGCCTGGCATTTGTGCAGCATGAATGTTACTTGCCACTTGTCATCCCAAGCCTTGATATTGTCCAAATCTGATTGTATTAGAACATGGACTGCTTCAGTATCTGAGGAGTCATGAATTGTGTTGAACATTGTGCAATCATTGGCGAACATCCCCACTTCCGACTTTATAATGGAAGAAAGGCCACTGAAGCAGCTGAAGATGGTAAGACTTCGGACAGTACCCAGAGGAGCTCCTGCTGAGATGACTGACCTCCAAAAACCTTCAAACGCACCAGGTATGACTCCAACCAGTGTAGAGTTGCACCCTGATAGCCATTGATTCCAGTTTTGCTCGGGTTCCTTGATGCTATACTCAGTCAAATGCAGCCTTGATGTGAAGGGGTGTCACTCTCACCTCACCTCTGGAATTCAGTTCTTTTGTCCATATTTAACCAAGGCCATAATGAGGTCAGGAGCTGAGTGGTCTGCCAGAACCCAAAATGAGCTTCACTGAGCAGGTTATTGTTGAGTAGGTACTGCTTGATAGCACTGTAGATGACACCTTCCATCACTTTACTGATGATTGAGAGTAGATTAATCAGTGAGTCATTGGCTGGGTAATTGGCGATGAATGGCTGGGTTGGATTTGTCCTGCTTTTCGTGTACAGGATGTATGTGGGCAAATTTCTACATCACTGGGTAGTTGACAGGGTTGTAACTGTACTGGAAGTGCTTCACTAAGGGAGTAGCAAGTTCTGGACCACAAATCTTCAGTACTATTGCTGGAATGTTGTCAGGGCCATCGCATTTGCAGTATCCAGTGCTTCTAACCATTTCACAGAGTGAACTGAATTGGCTGAAGTCTTGCATCTGTGATGCTTGGGGCCACTGGAGGAGTCTGAGATGAATCATCCACTTAGCACAGCTGGCTGAAGATTGCTGCGAATGCTTCAGCCTTATCTTTTGCACTGATATGGTGACTCTTCCATCTTTGAGGATGTGGATATTTGTGGAGCCTCCAGCTCCAGTGAGTTGTTGAATTGTTCACTACCATTCATGACTGGTTGTGGCAGAATTGCAGTTTTTAGATCTGATCCATTGGATATGGGGTCGCTTAGCTCTGTTACTCACTGTTTAGGATGTTTGGCATGCAAATAATCTTGTTTGATAGCTTCAACAGGTTGACATCTCATCTTCAGGTAGGCCTGGTGCTGCTCCTGGCTTGCCCTCCTGCATTCTCCATTGAACCACGGTTGATCCCTTGGCTTGATGGTAATGGTCGAGTGAGAATTATGCCAGACCATAAGGTTGCAGATTGTGTAGGAGTACAGTTCTGCTGCTGTTGATGGCCTACAGTGCCTCATGGATACCCAGTCTTAAGTTCGGTAGATCAGTTTAAACTCTGTCCCATTTAGCACAGTGTTAATGCCACAAAGCACGATGGAGAGTATTCTCAATGCTAAGATGGGATTTCATCTCCACGAGGACTGCATGGTGGTTACTCTTACTGATACTGTCATGGACAGGTGCACCTGCAGCTGGCAGATTGGTAAGGATGAGGCCAAGTATGTTTTTCCCTCTTGTTGGTTCCCTTACCACCTGCACAGACCCCATCCAGCAGCTATGTCCTTTAGGACCCCGACCAGCTCAATCAGTAATGCTACTTCCGAATCACTCTTGGTGGTAGACATTGAAATCCCACACCTAGAGTGCATTTTGTGCCTTTGCCACCCTCAATACTTCCTCCATGCATTGTTCAACATGGAGCAGTCCTGATTCATCAACCGAGGTAGGACGGCATGTAGTAATCATCAGGAGGTTTCCCTACTCATGTTTAACCTGAAGCCCTGTTGGGGTCTGGAGTCAATGTTGAGAACTCCCAGGGCAACTCCCTCCCGACTGTACACCACTATGTCTCCACCCCTTCCCGGCCTGTCCTGCTCGTGGGACAGGACATATCCGGGAATGGTGATAGTGGTTTCTGAGTCAGTGTCTGTTTCAGACTCATACCTATGATTCTTTGAGTATGACTATGTCATGGTGTTGCTAGACTAATGAGATAGCTCTTCCAATTTTGGCACTAGCATCCAGATGTTAATAAAGTGGACTTTGCAGGGTCAACAGGACTGGTTTCACTTTACACGTAAGTTGCAGTTGAGAGCCAGACCGGTGACAAATTTGCTTCTCTGAAGAGTATTAGTGAACCAGATGGGTTTTTCATGCTCATCAGTAAATACTTAATTCCAGACTTTTTTTTAAATTGACTTCAAATTCCACCATCTGCCATGGCAGGATTTGAAGTGAGGTCCCCAGAACATTAGCTGAATTTCTGGATTAATCGTCTAGTGATAACACTGTGAAGCCATCACCTCCCCATGTACCATTAAGGTAAATTGGGGCATATAAATGTCAGGTAGTACTGTAGGACACAATCCTGGAACAGCCAGCATGTATAATTGGTCCTGAAAAATCTGTTGTTCTAAAATAATTAACCTTTATTAATGCTGTAATTTGGAGACAGGAGATAATTCTAATGATTGTGCACAACTGAATTGTTCTTAAGGCAAATCTCTAGTGGATAGAGCACCAAACACAATAGTCACTAGCTGGAAAGACGAAAGTCAGATCTCTGGTGACTATCCATTGACTCAACTACAAAGTGGAATGTGCGGTCAATGGCAGAGACACTGGCACCTCACTGTATTTTCAAAGAGCCTAATTTTGCCAACATTCATCACCTTGGCTCAATGAATGAATGGCTATTTGGGGCAGTTACAGAAGGATGGCTCCTGCACAAAATCTGTATCAGTAGATGTCAGTGTTCATGAACTCGAGTAAAGAGAAAATCAATTGGAAAATAATTTTAAGTTTGATTTCCACCAAAATCATGGCCCTGTATAACTTTGAATCATGGCGAAAGCTAGTAAAACCTGTAAGATTATTTTTTCTCTGCATGAATGATTTTGTACATCACTTGCTTGTACATTATGTATTGAAGTTTCAAAATACTCCATCACTTGTGCTGCAATGTCAAAGTAGGTTCCCTAAACAAGTTTTTAGTATCAGCCAATCAAAAAAGACAAATGCATCCAATAAAATTAGATACTATGGGAATACAAGTTTTAATTACAGACACAATTGCCGAAGACATTGTTCCAGTAAGCTAATCAAACCATGATATTAGCTTTTTTGACAATTGGCTGCTTTTGTCTTCTAGATGGTTCTGTGGTGCAAAGTATCACTTTGCCATGTTTTTGATTCATGAAGTCTGTAAGTTTAATGAATGCTGTTTGTCAGAGAAGGAGGTCGGGTTTTTAATCCAGTGCTCTTCCCACTTATGTTTGTTGGTTC
The DNA here is from genome assembly GCA_024137785.1 of Ginglymostoma cirratum. Classification (NCBI taxonomy): domain Eukaryota; kingdom Metazoa; phylum Chordata; class Chondrichthyes; order Orectolobiformes; family Ginglymostomatidae; genus Ginglymostoma; species Ginglymostoma cirratum. The sequence goes on along the minus strand of JAHRHZ010000061.1, from coordinate 6,916,610 downwards.
CAGCTGCGGACCTGTCAACCCATTCACAAATGTTACTCATGTACTAGCCAGGAAAGATGCATCTCCTCGAATTCTCCACAATGAAAATGTTTCTTTTGCTGTTGCAGTACTTCTGAATACAGTCAGTAACAAAATATTTTTCCTTAGAGCAATTTGTTTCCTCGCTAGTTATGATATTATTTTGTTGTATTTTGCGTGAAATGAGGTTGTCAGTAGGACGACCAGGATTTGTCAACCCTAAATGCCCTTGCAAAGTTGGTGGTGAGTTGCCTTTTTGAAAAATGTGTTACTTGGTGGGATGTGAGTGTCACTGCTGAGGCCACCAGTTGTCTCTTTGCTATCCATCCCTAATTTACCGTGAACTGAGTGGTTTGTTAGACAATTTCAGAGGGCAATTAAGAGTCGATCAAATTGCTGTCAATCTGGAGTCACTATGCCAGAACAAGTAAGCAAGATATTAGTGAATAAGATGGGCTTTTGTGACAATATTTATACTTAATATTTCACTGCTACAATTCCAAGCCTTATTAATTGAATTTTAAATTCCACCAAGGTGGGATTTGAACCCAGAATTAAACTGGATATCTGGATTATTAAGCACATGACATTACCATTACACCACCAGTCTACATAGTGTAGGTATTTCCACAATGCTGTTACATAGAAATGTTAAATAGAAGCAAAATAATGCAAGTGTTGGACATCTGAAACAAATACAAAGTTCTGGAGAAACTGCACAGGTGTGGCAGCATGTGTAGAGAGACAAACTTTTTGAGTCCGATATGACTCTTCTTCAGAATGTGACACGTTAACTCTGTTTTTCTCTCCACAGTTGCTGCCAGACCTGCTAAGTTTCTCCAGAAATCTCAAGAAACCTTCCACATCAGACAGAGGCTCACCTCACCTGCACATCTGTCAATGTGGTCTATTGCATCCGCTGCTCCTGATGTGGCCTCCTCTACATCGGTGAGACCAAGCGGAGGCTCGGAGACCACTTTGTAGAGCACCTGCGCTCTGTTTGCGACAAACAACAACACCTTCCGGTCGCGAACCACTTCAACTCCCCCTCCCACTCCCTGAACGACATGTCCATCCTGGGCCTCCCCCAGTGTCACAATAACGCCCCCCTAGAAACTGGAGGAACCGCACCTCATATTCCGCCTTGGAAGCCTCAATGGTCTCAATGTGGACTTTACCAGTTTCAAGATCTCCCCACCCCTGGCCTCATCCCATGACCTACCCTCCCCTTCATCTGCGCCTCCTTGACCTGACACAACCTGTCCATCTTCTCTCCTACCTATCATCTCCTCCCACCTCACTGACCAATCTCCATCACTCCCTACCTGCACTCATCTATCACCATCCCACCTACCTTCCCCAGTCCCAACCCTCTATTTATTTCTGAGCTCCCTTCCTCCTCCCCCATTTCTGAAGAAGGGTCCCAAACTGAAAGGTCAACTTTCCTGCTCCTCTGATGCTGCCTGGCCCACTGTGTTCCTCCTGCTCCACTGTGTTATCTAGAAATCTCTGTTTATTAAACTGGAATGCTAAGGTCAATGCACATGTGTTGATGCCTTCAGCAATACCTTATTACCTTGTCGCAAATGTAATTTTGAATCTCTCAGGCACAGTGTCCAACAATTGGGTACTAATGAGCCTAATTTCTCAGCCAACGTGTTAAGTAAAATGGCTAATTGGATTCATACATTCATCTATGTTTGGAAAGGACAAGCACCAAATTAAACAGCGTTGATTCACAATTTCACTAAATATCAAGTTGATCATTTTGGCTGAAAGTGGAAGCCAGAAGATGCAGTGAAATTGAAGTTGTAAGCCCCCAAGATGATGTGTCAGGAATATAACTTTAAAAATGGAACACAAAGTAAATTAATGTGAAAAGTTGCTTAACAACACAATCAAACACCTTTTAAAAGTTGTGATATTGAGCATGTACCATAAATATATTATAGCTAAAGAAAACCCATCTGTACAAATGCTACAGAAATAAAGAGGGCTATAATTGAGAACAGTCTGATCAAATACAGAAATACATTGGAAGGATGATCAAAGGGGAATAGAGATGTGAAAAGAGGCACAGCCACTAAAGCTCAGTGCAGCAACAAATCACAACAACAGCAAGAGGGCAGTTAAGGAAGAGATGCAAAAAAATCAAAACAGGCTTGACATTAAGAAACAGCACAAAGTAGTAAGCATTCTGAATAATTCCTCCAAATATTTACAAGGAAAGACAATAGCCAGGCGGTCTGCTCATAGCAGCTCTCCAAAGTGAAATCAATGACTTCATTATAAATAAGGAAAAAGCCAATCATTAAATGCATATAAAGAGGCCATTCAGCCCATCAAGTCTATGTCAGCTTCTGTGGTGCAATCCAGTCAGTCCTACTATACTATTCCTATGATCACTGAAAATTTATTTCTTTCAAGTGCCCATTCAAATCCTTTTGATCATCTCTGTTTCCAACTCACTTTTTGTCAGCAAATTCCAGGCCATTAACAGTTGCAGCAAAAAAAAATTTTCGTCTGTTTCTTGCCCACAACCTTACATCTGTGTCCCTTTGTCCCAATACAAACTGTACTCTACTGTACCAAAACCTGATAATGATTATATGCACCACGATGAAATCTCTCCTCAATCATTTTTTTTTGCGTTCAGCACAGCAACACCAAATTCTGCGAACTAACCAATATTTAATTCACCATGTCCTAGAACAATTCTGGTAAATCTAGTCTGCACCCTCACCAAGAGAATGGACTCAGTATGTGTTCTTCATGTGACAGTCCAATTTACTCAGCTTTCTAACTGTGAAAGGCATCCAGGACAGGTTGTATCCATCCCCACCTAAATCAATGCACAGAGCTTTCAGTATGCAAATGCACCAAATAGCTATCAAGAAAGGGAATCCTAGATCATTTTTCCCCTTCATCGTTCAGATCTGTAAGGCTGTTTGGAACTTCTTTAGAGATATCCCAGCTGTCTGATTTTGGGCCAAATCCTAACTAACCTACAAGTAATCTAGCTGTTTAATTCATGGAAGCAAACTGCCAAAAAGTTACTTTTTTAGCTCAAATATACTTAGAGAGTGGTATAAATTACAAAAGTTATGTTCTGAAATTATTTCATCTCCACACTTGAAAGCTAGAAATCCTGTAAATGTTTACAAAGACAGTATATAGTTTTATTATGCATATTGAGACAAATCCATTGCTAACCAGGGATATTCTTCAGCCTACATAGACATAATGGTGATACTTCCAAAGTACTTCATTGGCTAGACAGTGCTATGGGGAGCTTGGAGGCTGTGAAAGGTGCCATGCAAATGCAAGTTCTTTCTTTTTCCTTTTCAGGCACTTTCGTCTGTAAACAAAAATTGTGGTATCATAGCTTTTTCTGGAATTAGTGGGAAGGCAGCCAACTTACAAAGACACATACATACACAAACCAATCTAAGATTAAGAAATTTTGTGATCAGTATCATTATTTCTTCTGTGAAGAATTATAACTGATAAGACGACAGCTGCTATAGACCATTAGAATTACATTCCATGATGCAATGACCCAAGACCACTATTACTTCTGATAAAATGTATCTATACTATAGCTCCACAGTGGTCTGGCATCTGCAATAGCAACAGTGGGAGACCCAATGTACCAAGAATGACAAAGGGCAGTGTGGGAATAAAATTCTTGACAGTAGCCATCACACAAATGTAAAAGTCACCCTGTCATCCTCCTTAACATCTGTCAATCACTGGGACACAGTAACCACGACACCCCGCTGTAAAAAGGCAAGTACTCTGCTGGCTGCTGATCTTCTCATAAAACCCTCACGGCAGGAAGTATGGTGGACAGGCTACCTGGGAATGCAAGTGCTTGGATAATGTTGCCTATAGGCCTCAACTTAAACAAACAACTGGTGAATGTTCTCTTGAAAGATGCACTCTGGACTCACAACTCAATTGGATAATAAAACAATAGAATCAACAATAGAATTAACATCCAATTTGTATCAATTCCCATCAGGCCAAGGACAGTCATGCTATCTCCCAACTACACCGCTTAGAAACACAAAGCTGTCATTTCTAATCCTTAAAAGGGACAAAGCTATGTTATCCTTCTTTCCCATTTAGGGATTACAATGCTGTCAGTTGTTCAGTCTAAGCATGGAGTATTTACCTTCAAATGCTTGATTGACAATACCCTGGGAGATGTCACTATTCCTGTAGTCATCATTGTAGAGCACAAGAGCATTCTGACTGTCTTGGGGGCTGCTTTTCAGGTATTCCAGGCAGCTTTCAATGTATTGGAATGATGGCCTCTTGTGGGGTTCACGTGTCCAACACTTGCGCATCAGCTGGTGACTGTTTTAGGGACAAGCAAAGATGATTACCATGGATAAGGAGAAAGCTAACTTCATTACTTAAAAGACCATCTGTGGAATGTCAAACTTTATAATGAAAGTGACAGCTTTTCACTTTATTTCTGATAATCACAAAAGGTCCTTTGACAGTTATAAAATAGAGCTTTGTTTCAGTTAGAAGCAGTGCATACATTTGTAAATGCAGTGCATTAGTCACATTCCACTGAATGCCACACTCAAGTTTTAGCCAAAAACAACCTCATTTTCACATGTAGAGAAAAACTTAATTTAATTCACACAAACTAGATTATTTAAAAGCCACTCAAAATATATTCAAGAAATGTGTTATGCAAATTTAGAGAATGCAACAATATTATCACATACTGATACTTTGTAAAAACAATAATAGTCAATATTTGTAACAGCTCCATCAGTTAAAATGCTATGAGAGGTTAGCTTGAGCGTCAAAAAATAGTGTTTGAATTGCAATGGTTTTTGAAAACAACTTAAGATGAGTAAATACTTACAGAAGCTATTACAATCATGTCCTTGCATATCCTAATGGTATTACACAGAAACACCGTTTTGTTTTCTGGAAGTTGCTGTCCAAATGGAAAAGGACAGACTGGTTTGAGATGGGAATGATGTTCTCTAATGTTTAATTTGATTTTGCATCTAGGTTAGGAGAACTAACTAACTCAGAGCCAAACAGAGATTGACAAATAGATACTGGAGAACACTCTCTTGCTAGTACTTGGTGACTGATTAAGTAATTAAAACAATAGTACCCCTGAAACATTTTGGAACACAAGTACTGAAGATAATTAAACAATGAAGATTTTTCCATATTTAACCAGTTGAGAAATGGCTTAAACTACTTCAAGACAGTATCAATATTATGAGTTTCAAGAAAGGGTCACTCAATCTGAAACGTTAATTCTGAATTCTTTCCACAGATGCTGCCAGACCTGCTGAGCTTTTGCAGCAATTTCTGTTTTTGTTTCAATATTTCTTGTTCAATGTAGTAGCCATTTTTCTGATGACCTTTTGCTTTAAATAGCCATATTGCTGATCCAACAGTTCAAACCAGCTGAATTACACTGTTCATTTATATTTATGACAAAAACAATGCACTGACTCTTAACATTCTTTTGGTAAAGTGCAAATCACATCAAGTTTACTGAAGAGATTTTCACCACAAGGACAAATGTGTTTTTTCGCACTATCTTACCAAACTTACACATTAATTGTCACTTGAGTTAACGTTTCAGGTCCCGAGACCCTTCCTCAGAACTGTTCTGAGGAAGGCTCACTGGACCCAAAACATTAACTCTGATTTGTCTCCACAGATGCTGCCAGACCAGCTGAGCTTTTCCAGCAAATTGTTTTTGCTACCTCCTCACTTGTTTGAGAAACCTCTCCACCTACACCAATAGTAACAACTGTACCACACACTAAAATCTTCCAGAAAACTCGACTCTCAATCATGGAACAGTCAGGCCATGATAGCGCAAAAAAAGTCACGTTCTTCATCCGGCTTCTCACCTCTTAACAGCAGAGGATCCTGACTCTGACTGCATAGAGCAAAGCTTGGACTGTTTTCGAAAGCTGCCATTAACTAACTGAGCTGGGACCTGAGCAAAGGTCATTCCCCTTGATGGGAGTGAGGCCTGCTGACAGCCATGGCAAGCTTTCTGGCTTTATGTCTGTGCTAAATGGCATGGCAACTCAATAGCAACGTGGGCCTGGTATCTCTGGCTGGAGGACGGGAACATGTGCAAAAGGCAAGGCAAGGCAATGCCATCCAGGAATGCTGTGACATCCAAGTAGGCTCAGGATGAGTGAGTGCTGTGACAATAAGCATAAAGCCTGCAGTTTGGTACATTCCATGAGCTGGATGTGTCCCTGAGCGCACTGTAGCCTTGTGGCAACATTACAATGATAATAGTTATTGCAGCCCATGGTGCATCACTGAAGTCCAGAAATATTCTGTAAGGGATTGGACATGCGTCATTAGGATTTGTAGGGGCTGGCATTTCAGATGCCAGGGTCTGTAGATGTAGGGTAAGCGTGGCTGGTACTCATGGAGTGTGCAGAATCTGTTGGTGCTTAGTATCCGAAGTGGTCATCTTCTGGATTGGTGGCAAGCTGAACAATCCAACAACCCATTTCTGCTTGCCAAAGCTAGTTTTCATAGTAGCTAGTTTTCATAGTGAGTTTGGTAAGATTGTAACCCGTGGCAAGTTGGCCTGTTAAGAAGGCACTGAACGAGCTACGGAGCAGCAATTGGGAACTCGGAGCTACGTGTTGGGAATCTCTCCAATCTGTTGGAGAAAAACAAACAAAATGAGACAAGATGATCTTGATGTCAAGATGGACCTTTCCAAATATCTCACTTGATTCTTGAGTGGGGGGGGCTCCATGGGTAAGTCACCATTCCTAAAGTAAATTTTGCATTCTTTCCCCATGCAGTTGTTACGATGAAGCACCAACACACAGTCTGCTCTGGACTAGGGCACAGGTACTAGTCCATATGGAATTTCCCAGTGGGTTCATGTCACTTGTATCTCCTACTTGTTTCCTTGAGCACTGATGACTGTTTTTGCAGTGCTACTGCATCGGCAGAAACCATCTTTCAAGATTTGATGCTGAGCATGTGCATTGTACATATGTTGACATTTGTGGCAGACCTTTGTAAAGCATCCATATTCTGAATTTTGATGGGCCAGATTGCAGGTAGTTCAATGTTCAAGGCATTTGAAGTTGTTCCAAAGTGATTCACGAATAGAATATTCAATTGAAAAGCAATTGAGATAATTTAATATTAATTTGATTCGCACTGTAGTGATTGGAACCAGGTTAACCTCGTGGGCTACGAGGTCATTGATTGGTGTTGTTAACCTGGCCAATCAGGAAAGCCCTGGCTGACTAAATTAACCAAGGGATGAGAATCTCCTCAGTCTAGGGGGCCTGACTCTGAGCTGGGTGGCTGCAGCCAGTGTACTGTACGCAAGTAAATAAAGGGGGACTTAGTGATGGGATACCAGCCTTTGTGCAGTTATTTCAGTGGCACTAATAGAAAACAAGACATGTCTGGAGAACAGAGATAACAAGGTGTAGAGCTGGATGAACACAGCAGGCCAAGCAGCATCAGAGGAGCAGGAAAGCTGATGTTTTGGGTCTGGACCCTTCTTCAGAAATAGGGGAGGGGAAGGGGATTCTGAAATAAATAGAGAGAGATGGGGAGGCGGATGGAAGATGGATAAAGGAGCAGATAGGTGGATAGGAGACGGACAGGTCAAGGAGGTGGAATGAGGCTAGTAGGCAGGAGGTGGGGGGTGGGACTTGAGGTGGGAGGAATGGATAGGTGGGAGGAAGGACGGACAGGTTAGGGAGGTGGGGTCAAGCTGGGCTAGTTTTGGGATGTGGTCGGGAGAGGGGAGATTTTGAAGCTTGTGAAGTCACATTGATACCATTGGGTTGCAGGGTTCCCAAGTGAAATATGTGGTGCTGTTCCTGCAACCTTTGGGTGGCATTGTTGTGGCACTGAAGGAGGCCCAGGATGGACATGTTGTCCAAGGAGTGGGAGTGGGAGTTGAAATGGTTTGCGACTGGGAGGCGCAGTCGTTTGTCGTGAACTGAGCATAGGTGTTCCACAAAGTGGTCTCCAAGCCTCCACTTGGTTTCCCCGGTGTAGAGGAGGCCACATTGGGAACAGCGGATACAGTATACCACATTAGCAAATGTGCAGTAAACATCTGCTTGATGTGGAAGGTCTTCTTAGGGCCTGGGATGGGGGTGAGGGGGAAGGTGTAAGGGTAGGTGTAGCACTTCCTGCGGTTGCAGGGAAAAGTACCAGGTGTGGTGGGGCTGGTGGGGAGTGTGGAGCAGACAAGGGAGCCACGGATAGAGTGGTCTCTCCGGGAGGCAGATAAGGGTGGGGAGGGGAAAATGTCTTTGATAGTGGGGTCAGATTGCAGATGCCGGAAGTGCCGGAGGATGATGCATTGGATCCGGAGCTTAGTGGGGTGTTACGTGAGGACAAGGGGATTCTGTTCTGGTTGTTATTGTGGGGAGGGGGTGTGAGGGATGAGTTGTAGGAAATGCGAGAGACACGGTCGAGGGTGTTTTCGACCACTGTGGAGGGGAAGTTGCAGTCCTTGAAAAACGAGGACATCTGGGATGTCCAGGAGTGGAATGCCTCATCTCGGAAGCAGATGCGGTGGAGGCGAAGGAATTGGGAACAGGGGATGGTATTTTTGCCATCTGTCTGGAGAACATGTGCTTGCTACAGTCATCTTGGAGTTGGGGTAAGCATTTCTGGCATTATGTCTTTATTTGGGACGCTTGACTCATTTGATGCTGCTGTCAAAGACTGGGCCCAGTATGTCAAAAGAATGCAATATCTTTTTCTGGGCAAATGACATTGGGGCAGATGAAAAGCAACGAGTAATCCTCTGACTGCTTGCAGACCCGTAGCATTCTCGGTTATAAGGGGCTTAACTTTCCAGGAGACACCAGACACTAAAACCTTCCAAGAACTGACAGACTTGGTTAAGGAATATTATAACGCCAAACCTCCTGTCATTCTGAGACGCTATCCGTTTTATTTGGCTGTTAGAGAACCGGGGGAATCCATATCGGGATTTTTTTACAAGGTGGCAGAGGCATGTGATTTTGGGTAAACACTGAATGACATGCTGAGAGACTGTTTGGTAAATGGGATTAATGACATCACCATGCAGAAACACCTACTAACTGAAGCCCAACTGAACTTCAAACAGGCACTACTACTGGCTTTGTCTTTACAAAATGCAGCAAGTGGAGCATGGGAGCAACAGGGCATCCCAATAGAAGTGGACTCCCTCACCTCTCCAACTGAGTTTGGGGAACACCACTTGAGTGGAGGCAGTTGCAGAGCCTCGTTCAGGGCAAATCCTGAGCAGAGAGAGCCCAGGCTAGCCCGCAACAGAACCCCACAACAAAGCTGAGCCTCGGCCAAGTGGCTAAACTGTTCTTCAGGATCTGGGCCATCACCAATTGTTTCTCATAGGAAACCGGAAGTGAAGTTGTACCTTATTTACAACGGTTCCCCCAGTGTATGCTCTCAGTCTTGCTGGGGTCTTAAGCAAACTTAAGGGTTGGAGACCCGGGTGAATCTTGTTAAAGCTCGATTCTACAACCACTCATTGTAGTTGCTGTTGGTACGTGGACTTGAGGTATCGAAGGAGTCTTACAAGGCCTGACTTGAAGAAGAAAACTTGTAGGCCGGTACCCAGGAGAGTCCACACCCTGGAAAGTCCCCCATCATGTGGGTTGGAACAATTAAGTTGCTTAGCGGCATCCAAATTGAAACCGATTAGAATTATTGGTTAAATTGCCTGTACCACGATACCGTTGCAGCTGTATGAGTGGTTGTAGAATCGAGCTTTAACAAGATTCACCCGGGTCTCCAACCCTTAAGTTTGCTTAAGACCCCAGCAAGACTGAGAGCATACACTGGGGGAACCATTGTAAATAAGGTGCAACTTCAGTTCCGGTCTCCTATGAGAAACAATTGGTGATGGTAGTAAAAGGCTCAGGCCCAAGCCTATTGGGGTGGAATTGGTTGAGAAAGATTCATTTGGATTGGATCAACATTTTCAATTAGAAAATGGCTGCCTTAGTCAAGTCTCAGTGAAATACCCTGTGGTTTTTCAAGAAGGGCTTCGGACTATCAAAGGGGCCAAAGCCACTTTACATGTTGACCAGGAAGTAATCCCAAGATTTTGCAAGGCCCACCCAGTGCCATTTGCCTTGTGGGTAAAAGTAGAGGCAGAAAGCAGGAGGCTGGAGAGTGAAGGAATCATCAAACCGGTGCAGTTTGTAGAACGGGCAGCACCATCGTACTGATTGTGAAGCCTGACGGCTCAGTTCGCCTCTGTGGGGATTTTAAACAAACGGTAAACCACTTCTCACAGCCGGACAAATACCTGATCCCTTGCGTAGATGACTTGTATGTGAAGTTGTGGGGGTTTCTGTCCTTTCTGAAGCTGGACATGAGCCACACCTACCTGTAATTGCGACAGGATGAGGAGTCCCAGAAGAATGCTATAATTAATATCCATAAGGGCTTATACCAATATACACCGCTGTCATTTGGGGTATCGTCAGCTTGTGCCGTTCTCCATGGAGAACGTTCTACAAGGACTACCCCAGGTTGCCATTTATCTGGATGACATACTAATAACAGGGAAGACAAATAAAGAGCACTTGGAGAATTTGGACAGAATGCGTAAACATTTCTCCCAGTTGGGCACGTGCCCAAAGTGGGAGAAATGTGTGTTCCAGGCACCCCAAGTGACCTACTTGGGTTACAGAGTCAACAAAACCAAGTTAAACCCATTGGAAGAGAAAGTGAGGGTGATCAGAGGAGCCACAGTTCCCATGTCTGTACTGGAGTTGAGGTCTTTCCTTGGGTTAGTCAATTATTACAGAAAATTCGTACATAATCTGGCTTCTATCTTGATACCCTTACACCTGCTGTTGAAAATGGATCAACTTTGGAAATGGTCGCAAATCCAAAAAGTAGCCTTTAGGGAAGTGATGGAGCAGCTATCGTCATCTAAGGCGTGGCCCACGATAATCCAAAGTGAGAAGTAGTGCTGACATGCGAGAAGTAGAGCATGACATACAGTATCAGGGTAGTGTTGGCTCATTGATGGCCCAATAGAGAGGAATGCCCAATAGCATATCATTCCTGGACTTTAGCTGATGCTGATCACAAATATGCTCAGATAGAGAAGGAAGGTTTGGCGGTCACCTTTGGTGTGAGGAACTTCCACCAGTACCTTTATGGACGGAAATTTGACATAGGAACAGATCACAAACCCCTGCTAGGGCAACTGAAGGCAGACAAGGCAGAGCCGCCCATAGCTTCCAGTAGAATTCAGTGTTGGGCCCTTATTCTCAGCGTGTACAGGTACAAGTTAGAACACTGTCCAGGAAACCAAGTGGCTAATGCGGATGCCTTGAGCTGTCTCCCACTGGAAAATATTCCACCGGTGGTGCCTCCCCTGGAAGAGTCTGTTTTGGTTTTGAGTTCCCTGGAAACCCTTCCTTCCAGTCATCGCGGATAATATCTGACTGTGGAGACAAAAAGATCTGGCCCTAGTGAAACTGAAACAGCTGGTGATAATGGGGGAAACAGAGGGGCCATCACGTCCAGGATTGAAACTTTTCTGGGCCTGGTGAGACCGGATCACTGTAGAGGATGGAATATTACCGTGGGGAGCAAGAGTGATTTTCCTGAGTAAAGATACTGGCTGAACTCCACCAGGGTCATCCAGGGGTTTCCAAGATGAAGATGTTGGCAAGAAGCTAAGTCTGGTGGCCAGGGTTGTATGTTGACATAGCTGTGTTGGTGGTGCAGTGCCCAGAATGTCAACAAGGACAGAAATTGCCACCAGCAGCGCCCCCACATTCATGGGAATGGCCGTGAAAATCCTGGCCTGCGGTTGCATGCTGACTATGCCGGTCCTTTTATGTTCCCGGTCATTGTGGACGTCCATTCAAAGTGGTTGAATATGCATTAAGTTCGGTCAGCAAACTCAGGGATGACAATTGAGAAGCTGCAAGCATCATTTGCAGTTCATGGACTCCCGGAGGTATTGCTCATGGACAATGGGAAGTCATTTAACAGCAGGGAGTTTGAATATTTCCTAAGGTCAAATAGCATTCAGCACATAAAGACAGCTCTATACCATCCATCGTCCAATGGCCTAGCCGAAAGAACAGTCCAAACATGGAAGACAGGCTTAAAGAAACAGCCTACAGTGTCAATTGATACCAAACTGTCCCAGTTCCTGTTCGATTATAGGATTACCCCTCACACAACATCAGGGATAGCTCCAGCAGGGTTGCTGATGGGGAGAAGACTCCGTACCAGGTTAAACCTGATATTCCCAGATCTGGGGTGCGGGGTGGGTGGCGGTAGCAGTGAAATGGCAGCCGGAACACCAATGCTGGCCACTTTCTGCCTCAAAGCAACAGAAACAATTTCATTCAGGGGACGAAGTTTGGTGCTGGAATCATGGGAATGGCCCTGTATGGGTACAAGGCGAGGGTGACGCAACGTCAGGTCCCATGACTTACAAAGTTCAGGGCTGAACAAACACATGGATCACCTGAAACGGGGTAGGAGCAAAACATAACTGGCACCTCAGAACAGCCAGAAGGCCTGACAGAAGTTGTAGGTTCTCCCCCTCTGTCTAGTGTTCAGCAAACCTCAGGAGTCTGAAATGGATGCAGCCTCGATACCGAAGTGGAGAAAACTCTATCGAGTCACTCTGGACACAAGATGCAGGCCCATGTCAGAGTCTGAATCAGAGGAACCGGACTTGGAGTGAAAACATCTCAGGAAAAGCTACAAGCTAGAGACTAGGCCCACATCCCAGGACTTAGTGGGGGAAGGATGTAGTGATTGGAGCCAGGTTGACCTGGTCCACTACAACTGATAGCCAAATTTGTACCCACAAAGATGGCCTCAGCCGGGACACTGAGTTCACGTCACACTACCTGTAACCCCACCACACTGTTCTGTATTTGCAAAATCTTCCTTTATGTCCTGTTTTGACACCATCACTTTGGTAATTTGTTATGAACTCACTACCGTAATTAGTTTGTACAGTTTTGGATTGCTTGTTACTTTGGTTAGACCCTCAGCATGTGACTATAAGACCATAAAGACCATAAGACATAGGAACAGAAATTACGCCATTCAGCCCATTGAGTCTGCTCCGCCATTCAATCATGGCTGATAAGTTCCTCAACCCCATTCTCCCACTTTCTCCCTGTAACCCTTGATGATCAAGAACCTATCTGTCTCAGTCTTAAATGTACTCAATGACCTCCACAGCCTTCTGTGGCAGTGAATTCCATAGATTCACCACTCTCTGGCTAAAGAAGTTTCTCCTTATCTCAGTTCTAAAAGGTCTTCCCTTTACTCTAAGGCTGTGCCCTCAGGTCCTAGACTCTCCTACCAATGGAAGCATCTTCCCAACATCCACTCTGTCCAGGCCATTCAGTATTCTGTAAGTTTCAATTAGATCCCCTCATCCTTCTAAACTCTGAGTATAGTCCCAAGTCCTCAAACATTCCTCATATGTTAAGCTTTTTATTCCTGGGACCATGCTGGTGAACCTCCTCTGAATCCACTCCAGGGCCAGTACATCCTTCCTGAGATATGGGGCCCAAAACTGCATTCTTATCGTGATATTCCAGTCATTTGGTTTGTCTCCAGCTCCACCTTATTTTTAATTTTTTGTAATTATCTCTCTGTCTCATTTAATCAGATTATAGGTCATTCCTTCACTTACTGTTCAGCTGTTGACACTTTACTCACACTGTCTGACACTTTTGATCACCTGCAGAGACTTAAACTGTACTCACACCATTTGTATGATCCTTTGATCCCTCTACCCGTTGATCTCTCTGTCTATAAATTCTGTGCCTGTGTGCTTTTCTACACTTCACCAGACGAAGGGGCAGTGCATAGAAAGCTTGTGATTTCAAATAAGCCTGTTGCACTATAACCTGGTGCTGTGTGACTTCTGACTTTGTCCAACCCAGTCTAACACTGGCACCTCCACATCAAGTAAATAAAAGGTGTGTTGATGATGGAATACTGGCCTCTGTGCAGTTATTTCACACACCATAAGACCATAAGACATAGGAGTGGAAGTAAGGCCATTCGGCCCATCGAGTCCACTCTGCCATTTAATCATGGCTGATGGGCGTTTCAACTCCACTTACCCGCACTCTCCCCGTAGCCCTTAATTCCTTGCGAGATCAAGAATTTATCAATCTAAACATTGTAATGTTTAGTGAGCGAGTGTTTCAGGAGGTAATTCACATTTTTGACACAAGACAGGAATGATGACAACACCACAAATACAGTGATACCAAACCACAGACCAAGCTACACAAATCAATACTGATGCAAATCAGAAAACTCTTATTACAAATGTGCACATCACATATGATAATGGCCTAGAATTTGTCAGGAAAACATTGACTTCAACACATTGCCTTTATTTGTACATTAACACGAGTCAGAAAGATACAGCAAGAGAAAGAAAAGACAGGAATCAAAATCCTATGGTGCAAAGCACCAAGTACTGCTGGTTGCTTTGGACTGTTCCATCGTTAGTCTTGGGAAAACAGACTCTCATAGTTAAACTCTCCATTAGGGTTAAAGAATTTTTGGATCCAACAGTGCACATAAGCTAAATTCATTACAGAAAGTGAGGGCTGCCTTTTCACAGAAAGGACTCTGGACAAAAGAAACATTTATATGGGCCTGACATGACACTTGGCCTTTCAGAATGGGTAACTATTGAAAAAGAAATGGAGTCTTCTCCAGGACGAAGGAGAGAAATCATGCATCCTGGTGCTTCTCCTGTTTCTCGATCCCTTCCAGCCCACTCCCACTAAAATTTGACCTCCTTTTCACAAACTCTGGGTACTTGGAATTGGGAACAAATAGTCATTTTAGTGTTGAACTGTTTTATGTAGGATTAGCAAAACTACTTGTACTCTCTGCCTCTATTTATAAAGCTCAACGAAAGCTCTGATTTCAGTAAGATACTCTTTATAACCATGGCTTTGTCAGATAATTGTACACAATTTGTTTACTAATCTTATGCAATCATCCCCACTCCTTTGAATTTGATCCTTTGCAATATCCAGATAGCAACAATTTCCAAGAAACTTGAATCTCACAACAAGCACCATAAATAATTATCTCATGAGCAAATGGAAATATTTTGAACTAACAGTGACATGGTCTGTTATAATAAGACTCCAGATTTCATTTCCAAGTATTAACATTGGCAAAAACCATTGAGCAAATCAGCACCAACCCATTCACCTGCAATAATGTGCCATTTCTATCCATACAAGTAGGCTTTGAGAACAAGAAAAATGCACTTTACAACTGAGTGATAGTAGGGGAGCAAAATACTGCAAACGCTAGAGACAGAGTACAATTCTCTGTCCCTTTCTCATTCTCCTTAGGTCATTTGGCAGGTGATGCAGCCACACAGTAATATTATCCAGCAGATAATGTCCCCAGAACATTAGCTGACTTTCTGGAATAATAGTTGAGATAATAGCATTAGGCCATTACCTCCCCCTCCTAGAAGACTTGGCACACAGATTTAACTAAGGGTCCCGTTGGCTTTGGACAGCTATCTTCGCTACATGCTCAGTTGAGCAGAGCAAGTCCAGAAACCATTAGCTCCCAACCTATCCAACATGGGTAAGTAACCTAGGTAATTTGATCTGCCCAGTTTTCACCTGGTTTTAGAGCACAACATGTGCAAGACAAAATAATATGTGAAAAAGTGACCAACTGCAAAGTAGTAAGGAGCAAATTAAAAGCAGCATCTTTGAATGATATTGTCAAATTGTTATGACAAACAAGGTACACAGCATATTTGGATGGTAATGCAATATATCTCAGGGGGCAAGAGACCACAAACAACTACAGCTAAAACAGTGGAGCGCTGGTAAAGAAATTAAACAAAGTAGTTGCAAACGGCAAGTTGCTGTGGGAGCTAAAGAGGAAGGTGGAATGCAGTAATAAGATTTTGCAATGTTCTAATCACCATTTATGATTGACTACTTTAACAGAAATGCAAGTTTACTAATGAAGTTTGAGCAGAAATACCCAGAAAGTGGTTGTTATTTTTGCAGTTTAGTTGGCAACTCTGAATTACATTCATTTATTCTAACTTCAAACCAATAGCTGACAGTATTATATTTTTGCTTAACAGTATATTGGGTTATAACATGCTCTGTAAAATCCTAATAAATCTTTTGTTGCTATGACAAAAGTTATCTTCCGTGTACGACATGTTTTTGGACTAATTATGATTACATTTTATTTAAATTCAGAAATCATAAACTGATAATGATTAATTCATGCGCATTAAATATGAACAGAAGCCCAGATCAAGGTGTTTATTGATCTACAGGTGTCAAAAAATTCTCAATAGTTTTTAAAAGGAAATATACTATCACAGGTCTGCAAGATTAGAAATTAGATTATATTAGAAATTCAACAACTTGATAAGATTTTTTAAAAATAACTCGGAACTCAAATTGTTATAAATGATTGTGTATTCTTAGTACAACAAACAAACACAAAATCACTACAGACTCAATAAGCAATTGTCCTAACATAGGACTTTAACAAGCGACATGCAACTAAGAGTAGAGATAGGCAAGGGTTGATTCTTTCATCCTTCAGACTTGACAAATAATTTGGTCATCATAATGATCTACTTTAACAAAATAAGTTTCTGTTTTCAGTCCACTCATTATGTTATTGTGGGTGACTGGTTTTCCCACTGTCACTTAATTTCCTTTTTGCACACATTGACAAAAGTAGCAAAAAAAGACATTAAGAAGCCACAAAGGTTTATATAAAGTCAATTCATCCTGAATGACCAGTTAAAGGACCGTACTTGTTAAAAAGAAATAAACTGACTGAATCATAAATGTACATTTTGTTTTTGAATACAAAACACAAATTAAATTTCTACCATCAAAAATAAGAAATATGAAATACATACTTCACAACAACAAGATTCAATTTATTTGCTCGATTATCTTCTGTTCTTTTAATAGCTTCAATCAAGATTTCATTTGGAGGCTTTATTATGTCTGCAGAACTAAGGCTTCAACTTGAAGTATTTACCCATGCTGCAACTGAGAGCAGCTCCTCTAATTCCACGTGTATTCAATCATTCTGGGCAAATTCTTCTTAACAATATCACAAAATCATGTATCTATAGACAATCTGCCAGACCTTGTGGTACACAACTGGCAACTATTTTTTGTCAACAAAACAATTATAACTAAATTTCTAAAGACATACCATGGTCATGAAATTCACATCCTAAAAACTGCAAATTTCTCATGTCTTAACACTTCTGTTGCTGCTCATGTTTGCGTTCAAAATATAATGACTTACCTTTCTCAGATTAAAAGTATAGCAGTATTTATCTCAGAAATGATGTAATTGAACAATAAATTTGGGTAGGTTTCCAAATGAGCTAATACATTTAATCTATTAAGGTTTTACTCAGGTGTCAGGATCCGTCAGTGAGTCAAACCCAGAATGCCAAGTTTTGCCAAGCCACAACAGGACAGCAGACAGCAAGAATATACACTACCATGCTGCCAGACCCAAGCATATCCATCCCACCACAGGTTAACTGCAGGCTGCCTACCCTAGTTCTTCCAAACCTACTGCAACCAACCTCCTTCCTGTGAGTACAGTATATCCTGAGTGTCCACCTTTAATGCAGAAATCTAGCAGCTTGACCTCAGCTTTAAAAATGGTAATCAATAAATTAATGGATTGGATTTCCCAGGAGTGGCAATGTCACGCAGATTGCAATTCTGCTCCTATTTTTATGCAACAAAAGAGCCCTCTGCATTTCTGACAGGAGACTGCACTCAGCGCTCTTTCAGAAATGCAGAACCCAGTACTCCCATTCTGACAGATCCATCATAGTGCTGAGCAGCCTGGGGAAGGCAAACTACATGCCATTTATTGCAGCAGTCAGCTGTCATATTCTGGAACTGAAAGGTCCAACATCACAGACAGCCACCTCACAGCTGCTGTGAAGTGTCAAGTCTATAAGTGTGAGGTTAAGGTGCTGGGATGGGATCAGCAGGTGGATGTGATATAGTAACACATAGCATGCCATGTGGGTAGAATGCCAGGGTTCAAGGTGCCAAAAAGGCAGGTATGTGATAGCTTTTAAGATTGGTTGAGTTGGGTGGGACATATGAAATTGGGAGGGAAAGGAGGGGTCTAACGTGGTTTTAAGTGCCAGAGAGAGCAAAGGGGGCTTGGATGCTGGGATCTGGGGTAGGGGTCAAGCCTGGTGGTGCTGGGTGCTGTGGTGAGAGAAATGGGGGTGGGTTCTGATGACTCAAGGAGGATCCAATGGTGGGTGGGGAGGTCAGGCCCAATGCTTGGGGATGGAGGACAGGGAGGGACGAGAATCATCACTCAGGTTGGCAGGTGTTGGGTTGTGGTCTGAGGGTGTAAAGAGTTTGGGAGAGGTGCATTTGGAGGTGGGAGAGGTATGTTGGTAGTCAGTTTAATAATTACTCAGGCATTAAACTAGGAATTTTATAAATTAGCCGTTCCAGGGGAACTATTTATTTCACTGCAGTAGAACCCTCCCAAATCTCGGATTTCAATTGATTATTTTCTGAGAGTTGCAAATGCAGTAGAATTGCCCAACAGAATCTTCAATTTCCAGTGTAATTCCTTTGGAGCTTTGTATGCTGGGGATTCCGCAGTGTGCAACTCCCATTCATGCTAGAAAAATGACCATTTGGCCATTAGAAATTCTGAAGTTTTTGGATGAGGTTGTAGACATACTCGCTGAGCCAGTGGATTTGGTTGCAAATATTTTGTCACCCTGCTAGGTCACATCATCAGCGCACCTCAAGTACCCAAAACCGGCAAAACTGGGGTAATATACAAAATACCATGCAAGGACTGTGAGAAACACAACATAGGCCAAACCAGAAGAAAATTGACAATACAGATACATGAACACCAACTAGCCACCAAGAGACATGACCAATTCTCACTTGCCTCTCTACACACGGACAATGAGGGACACGAATTTGACTGGGACAACACATCCATAGTCATTCAGGCCAAACAGAGACAGGCCAGGGAATTCCTGGAGGTCTGGTATCCCGACCGGAACTGCATTAACAAACACATTGTATTAGACCCTGTGTGCAAACCACTGAGAAACAAAACCGGAAGTTACACCAACCACCCCAGCAAACCAAGGCATATGAATAACAAACAGGACGGAACACCAACACTTCAGCGGAGGCACACTGACAATGTTACCAAGCAGGGTGACAAAAACGTTTGCAACCAAACCCACCGGCTCGGCAAGCATGTCTACAACCTCATCAGAAATTCTGTCCCGTGTGTGTACCCATTTTTTATTTTCACAAAGTATTCGATAAAACCATTATAATAGATCCAAAAAACGCTATAAGAATCCCAGCATATTATGGTAAATCAAGGTGACATCGTCCACATAATCATGGGAGTCTCCCAGAAGAGGCTAAGTCTGTCCTGATTAAATTGAAGGCGGAGAGCTAATGCAGGATTCGTGACAACTGATGGTGAAGTGTCAATGAGACTCATTAATGAGCCAGTTAGCATCTTTATCAATGAGCCCACTGCAATTTTGTCCTGCACCTCCTGAAGGCCACCATTTCGGGCTTGCCAGTGGTTTCCCACAGGGAGGCAGGGTTGTGGTCGCTCATTATCAGGCACCTTGGGTGTCACTGATCCTATCATTTGGTAACCCTTGCCCGCAGTCCCTTCTCCGAGCTTCACTCTCCTTCGGCCTGTGCTCCTGAAATCCTGGGCCTCTGATGGATGCGTTGCCAGCGGCTGCCACTGTTCATGAGCACCAACAGGGAAGGTGGGCTGCTGGCACCTCTGGGCAGGTCAGACTTCTGCCGCCATGGTCCTGATTCCCATACGAAAGGTCTAACAATTTTAGTGGCCACTCAAATGCTTTATATCATTGGACATCCCCTATGGAACTGACAGGGGTTCTCCGACCTGGAGATGGAGACTCCTGTTTGGCTAACTAAATACAACCAATGCCATATTTCAGTAGTGTCTTTAATATACAGATATCATGAGGGATATACTTTATGATTGTCACGGGTCTAAAGAGCTCAATTGTAGAATTGGTTTATGTATAAATTACAGAGTGGGTAAAGGTTTTTAGATCACCAATTCACTGCCAGCATTAAGTTACTATCAGCTCGGGAGTAACACACATTCCATGAAACATTAAAGCTACATAATCTGACAAACTAAAACAGAAATCCCAAGATTCAGTTCTGCAGTGGTTTCTATTTGTCTCATCTACAAAAGCCTGACACTGCAGTAGCTGATCCAAATAAAATGTCAAATGAGTAAATGTAAATTACAGATACATAGGGCAGAGATTCCAAATCCACATGCAAGTTCAATGCCACATCACTAACATGATGGAATAAGAGTTGAAAGAATTTCCAAAAATTATCAGATTAATCATTATCTGTGGACAGAAAAGGCAGACTGACATTTCAGGCGTGTAGCCTTTGATACAGTACAGAATACAATATTGGACAACTGAAATGTTCAATTTCCTTCCTCCCTGTTCCCGCTACAGATGCTGATAGACCTCCTGCCTGTAGCCTGCATTTTGGGTTTTTGTGTCAAAATCAGCCAGACCACTGTAAGACAACAATGACTGTAAACTGGACAATTTTAACAGCAGGACTAGGAGTTAGCACAGAAAAATCTCAGTTCTGGAAGTTAGTCTTCTGTATAAATAAACCAATAAATTCAGAGATATTCAGTATATATTACAAAGTAATTTTTTCCAGCAAACTCCTATTATTAATAATGAGGTGATTTCTTAGATGTTATCTTTTCTATCATGGCATTGTCTATCCTAGAACTTTAGGCAAAATGAATTTTAGGAATCTTGATAACCAGTTCCTTTGGAATGTGAATGTTGGAAACTATCAAAACCTTGTGTAAATATTAAACCTTATAGCCTCATGTTTCACAGGAAAATGCGTTACAAAGATTAAATTTATTTTACCAAAAATACTTTGCTCTCCAGATCATTACTATAGTATCTAGCAGAATTATTAAATGCAATTTAAAAATAAAAGCCCTAATATCACTTTGAGATTACAGAGTTTTGAAATTTTAGTCTCATTATAATACATAGCATATCTGAAAAATCAACTTAAAGAGGGACATATTCAAACTGAGTAATTTGGTCATTCATCTACCTCCAGGTCAAATTTTGCAATCTTGACTCCAAAGGCACAGTAAGCACTATTTACACCCCTCTGCATTCCAGGATAAGTTTAATACAGCAGTAAATGATTACCACCACTAAGAATGCCACATTTAGCCAGTTATTAGAGAGCAGATCCAAGTCAATGAAGTTGCTTCTATGTGTTCTGACATTTTAAAAGCCTTATGCAACTAGCATTATGAGTCACAGCTGGTCCAGGTTGTATTATTGCCAAAGGATTCAAGATAACACATGTAATATTTTTATATATGTAACAAATTCAACTTAGTGTTGTGTTACACTAAATCATTACAAAATGCTAACACTTTTCTATGTTGCTACTAATTCCAAACGTGTCCTTTGTATCTGTTGATACATTGAAGAAGATAGATTTACTAACTTCCACTCAGCATGTGAGCTAATAACCAACTTGCTTTTTTTGCTGCCTCCAGTCAAACCATGTTATTTCTTGTTGTTATGTTTCTACACATTTGATTAAATGATGTTACTTAGAATCATGCACATTTGCATCTGGTTCATGCTCATCTGCAATGCACCTCAAGTGTGAATTGCTGAAGTGTTTGTACCTCCTTTTCCAGCCAATAAGGCAGGACACACATATTTTTAGCTTGTTTGGTAATGAAATAATTGCATTATAGTGCCATAATTGTTACAGTTTCTTGTGGTTTGAGAGCAGCATGCTTTACCAGGACTTTGCATCCCTACTCCAAACTTGGTAATTGGATAAAAAGTGTAAGTCTGA
This sequence comes from Ginglymostoma cirratum, assembly GCA_024137785.1. Taxonomy (NCBI): domain Eukaryota; kingdom Metazoa; phylum Chordata; class Chondrichthyes; order Orectolobiformes; family Ginglymostomatidae; genus Ginglymostoma; species Ginglymostoma cirratum. Next base: position 6,894,558 of record JAHRHZ010000061.1, on the reverse strand, counting down.
GAATAGGGATAATGGGAATAACATCAAATTGGCAGGTTCAAAAGCTACGCTCTTTCAGGGATCTGGCCACGGAAGAGATGTCTATCTTACAAGAAACAACAGAGTAAAGGGAACCAAAATTGCTTGAATTTTGAGAATGAGAGATGATCCAAACAAAATGCATAAAGTCAGCAAAATCTGTCTCCTTCCCATTTGGATTCCAGTGTTATATGTGCTATTGTGTTTTCAAAATGGAGAAGGGCCTTTAGAACAACAACATCTCCACTGCAGGAGCAATGTTTTTGACCTGAACCTCAGCCAATAACATGGCATCAGATGCTTCAGATTCATTAAGAATGCCCTCACAAAGAGCTGAGAGGACAATGCTGTCAGTGGTTGTGAAGGGGATCATAGGCATTAAATTCTGAGGCAGAATCTATTTTAGGCTGGAGGGGGTAACATGAGCAAAGTCTTTAGGTTTACCTTTGATGTTGCCTAAGAAGAGTCAGTGAGGCTCTGTAATCCAGGAGAGCTGAATGCATTCTCCTTGGCACAGAGAGAGTGTGGTAGCATCCTAATATGGCTTCACAAGAATTTCAGGCTTGCTCCATAGTGCAGGGTGCCTTTGAATGCAGAAATGTCACTTTGTGGATACTCAACTCAAGGACCAGTCTGAAAGAGATTCCACTCCCTTAAAGTGGAGCTGGCTGATGAGCATGGACAGGTCCTTGCCCAATATTCTGGACATTTGAAGAATGATGTCATGACAAAGCCAGCTTTGCTATCTGCATTTGAGCCACCATGCCAAACCAGAAGCTGGCTGCTGAGAAACCAGGGCTATCCTTTGATTGCACGGTGCGAAATCCTTACGTGAATGGGCGACACCAGGTTCACCCTGAGTGGGGGCAGCAGGTTCACATTCCTTGGACCCACTAACACATACCTGGAGCAGCACCTCAGGAATCCAAATAATCTACTGAAGCCCAGATTGCTGCTCAGTGGTAACACACTGGAACCCTCAGTTCTGAGGAAGGGTCACCAGACCCGAAATGTTAACTCCGCTTTTTCCTTCACGAATGCTGCCAGACCTGCTGAGCTTTTCCAGCAACTTCTGTTCTTATTCCTGATTTACAGCATCCGCAGTTCTTTCGGTTTCTAACCCTCTTTTAACTCTGGTATCCACAGCCATGATGGCAGAAATCAGGGATTCCACTGCAGCACTCAAGGCAATGGGCAGCTTTTGCTTGCTCTACCACAGAAGCTGACACTGGCCATTAGACGTTGCATCATAGTTGGGTCTATAATTTTCCAAGTACAGTTGGCCATCCGTTCCATAGTGACAGATGTTTGCTAGGCGACAGTATCAGGGTTACAGAATCGAGGCAGACAGAAGAAGAAATGGATTAATCAGGCAAGATCAATCTAACTGAATGATGAAGCAGGGCCTAAGTGACTTGCTACAATACATATTTTATTTAAAAGCTTGTTTTAAAATGTTAGGAGCATTCCCAAAGTGTTATTTTCATATCAACCCCTTAGAAGTAAAATGCAATTAAATTGACGAATCCAAGCTTGTGCTGATTCCCTCATAAAATTTGCAGAACCCAATGATTTCTTATCACTGAAATAGCAAAAATGGTAGATTTTTCAGTGAATTCTCCAAGGGAAACCATACTGCAAGCAAGTATCTCTGAAAAATTCATGGGTGGGAAATTATTCAAGACTGTCACATGCAAATTTACAATCAGCGCTCATTGCAGCCAAAGCAGTAATTCGTAAAATCTACCCAATTTTTTATGAGGCCACTGAGGTGGATTTGTTTTAAATCTTGCCACGTATTTAAGATCACAGCTACAGGAAAATTTATCCTTCCAAATCACCACAACATTAGGATATTACCACATTTTCTAGTCATGATTCAATGGTCCTCTGTCATAGGCATTAGAAGTTTCCTGCCAAAGAAAAGCATTTTTTTAAAAATTGACCAATACCACAACAAATAATGCTCACTCTTGCTCCTCCTTTGCCTCAAGAATGGCAGAAGTCACATTATCACAGGCAATGTTGCATTTCTATTGATAGTTACAGATTACATATTAAGGCCTGGATTTTCACTGAATGGGAGTCACTAGCCCTTTAAAAATGGTGGGTGAGTCCCAATTCCATGATTCCTTACTTCTTTCCCAGCCTTTCTAACTTTTGGGAGTGCCATCCTGGTTGATTACATTGCAAAGATCAGCACATGATACTCCTCTACGATTTTGATGAAGATCCTCCAGCCTTAGTAGGACTCAGAGTTCACAGCCCTGTATGGTAAGGCATTGTGAACCATTTTTTAAATTTTATTCACTAATGGGATCTGGGCGTCACGATCTAGGCAAGTAATTTATTGCCCTTCCTCACCGCCCTCGAGAAAGTGGTAGTGAGTGTAGTGATTGTAATGAGGTCAGCCAGGTGGAGCTCATAGAATATGAGTTCCCTGTTTGGGGCTGTTAACCTGGTCCAATCAGACAGCCTTGGCTGACAAATTTTAACAGGAGTGTCAGAGGTTCTGTTCACTCTAGAGCTGGCTCCAAGGAAGTCGGACTAGTGTCAAGTACTATACGTGTGTAAATAAGGAGTGACTTGGTGATCCGATACCAGCCTCTGTGATGTAACTTCGGCGAGCTTCCTTTTTGATCCACTGCAACCCATGTAGGTAAACCCACATTACACTGAGGGAGAGAATTCTACCAAATGACACTTAAGGAACGGTAATATATTTCCAACTTAAGATGGTGAGTGGCTTGGAGGGGAACTTGCAGGGGGTGGTGTTCTCGTATATCTGCAGCCTTTGTCCTTCTAGATGGTGGTGGTTGTGCCTTTGGAAGGGACTGTTTCAGAAGCCTTGGTAAAGCACTGCAGTGTGTTTCATAAATGGTACACACTGCTGCTACAGACCATTGGCACAGCAGGGAGTAAATGTTTGTGGATTGGAGCCATTCGAGTGGGCTGCTTTGTCCTGAATGATGTCAATCTGCCTGAGTGTATTGGAGCTGCATTCATCCAGGCAAGTGTGAGTGTTCCATCACATTCTAACATGTGCCTTGTAAATGATGGGCAGGATTTAAAGAGTCAGGAGGTGAGTTACTCACCACAGGATTCCTAGCCTCTGATTTGCTCTTAGAATCATAGAGTGGAAACAGGCCATTAGGCCCAACAAGTCCACAACACCCCACCAAAGAGCATCCAACCCAGGCCCAACCCCTAACCTTTCCCATAACCCTACATTTCCCATGGCTAATACACCTAATTTACACATCCCGAACACTACGGGCAATTTAGCATGGTCAATCCACCTAATGTGCACATCTTTGGATTGTGGGAGGAAACTGGAGCACCCGGCGGAAACTCATGCAGGCACGGGGACAAAGTGCAACTCCACACAGACAGTCACTCGAGGGTGGAAAGATTTGGAAGATTATTTTGGAAAGGACTGCAAGTTATTTACGGTTCACTATAAATCTGGTCAAACCAACTCTGTCCTCAGAAATGCAGCAAGGAGAATTTACACTGACCCTGGTAACATTACTCTTATCCACAGGGAGCTCTTATTGGCGGTTGATGTAAGACAGAAGGAGATTTATTCCACATTTGGGTGTATGTCAATCTGTCTGATGCTGACACTTAGATTAAACTTAGAGCAATGAGGTGAGGATGGAGTTGTGTAAACTGCTAATTAGGCCACAGCTGGATTACTGTACAGTTCTGGTTGCTACACAATAGGAAGGATGTGATTGAACCAGAGAGGGTGTAGAGGAGATTCACCATGATGTTGCCTTAGCTGGAAAAATTCAGCTAGAAAGACAGGTTAGATCGGCTGGGCTTGTTTTCTTAGAGTGGAGAAGGCTGAGAGGGATCTGATTGAAGTACACACAGTTCTGAGCGGCATAGACATGGTAGATATGAAGAAATCTTTCCTTTTAGCAGAGGGGTCAATAACCAGGAGGCAGTTTTAAGGAGCAGTGCATTTAAGGGATAGTAGGAACTACAGATGCTGGAAAATCTGAGATAACAAGGCGTAGAGCTGGATGAGCACAGCAGGCCAAG
>JAHRHZ010000061.1:6853890-6890090 GCA_024137785.1 Ginglymostoma cirratum | reverse complement strand
CCTTGTTATCTCAGTGCATTTAAGGGGGACATTTTATCAGAGGGCTGAGAGTATCTGGAACTAAAAAGGAATCCTTAAGATATTAATGATGTCTTTCGAGAAAGACTTGTAATAACATAGCATACCAGGCTATGGACCAAGTGGTAGAAAATGGAATTAGAATAGATGATGTTTCATAAGTAGCAGATGCCAGCAGGGCTGAAGAAAAGCTTTTCACAGCATGGAAAGACAATGACTCTTAAAAGAGTCAGACATGAATCATTCAGTTAGCACTTCTTTCTGAAGGTGGTTGCAAATGCTTATGCCTCATCTTTTGCACTTATTTTCTGGGCTACTCCATTATTATGGATGGGGATGTTTGTGGAGATTCTTCCTTTGGTTACATATTTAATTGTACACCAATCTTACATGATTAATGATCAGAATCCCCAGAAAAGGATTGTTGCAGTCCTGGGTTAAAAAGTCATTCTAAAAATGTTTTTCACAAATTCATATTGCTTTTCTGTATACTACTATACTTCTTTAAATGCTAATTACAAAGCCAAGTATACTGAACCAAGTTAAAACAGAATCAAAAGCATTGGAAACAAAAATTCCGTTATATCTTGAGAAGGTGCAGCTTTCATAAGAATGTTTAAAGGGTTAAAATTGATTTTACCTATAATCGTAGCAACAAGTTTGAGAAAAGTGGTTCACTTTTACTCTCCATTAGTATTAGCAATTGAATATGTCAAATGTAATTCCAGCAGATGGGGTATTAAGCTGGAATTTTACTGTTGATTGACTTAATTGACTAATCCTTTAGGTACACTCACGGGAATTTAAGAAAAAAACGTTTTTATAGAATATTGTACAAAAGTCAGCATGGCGGAACCAATTCTTTACTGACAGATCATCAGCTATCAAAATACTAATAGACTGATACTTAATTTAAGGGTATCAGGTAGTCATTTTTTCATGACACTCATAACAACCGTTAATACGGAACTTTCCCCAAAAGGATTCCAGATTATGTCAAGTGAAAACGGAGGAACCAGGGGGATTTAAACATGGTGAGGACTGAATGAGCTCTTTTTTTGAAGAAAAGATTTCTTTTGATTTATCAGTTATTGTCTATGTTTGAAAGGATAATGATCATTTACAGCATCTCAATTAAATATCAAGCCTGTTTACCAAAAAAAAAGTTATGATTCTTTAAAAGAAAGATAATAAATCAAGAAACAATAATCTATCAATACGCAAACCTGGAGTTTGAGCCAAATAAAGAAATCAGTAGATAGAAGAAGGCAGCCAAAAACACAAAGCCATGGAGATGACAAATAATACTCCAGAATCTTGAATGAGTCTACATAAAAAATGACACAGCCCATACTAAAAATGTTTGTAGCCACAAGGAATACAGCACATTTCTTTAATTTATACATGAGAGTTATGAAATGCAATGGGATATGAACTGGAATTAGCATACACAACTGAATTTGTAAAGATTTTTCAATGCAATGTCATTTTTCTATTTACTCATTCCCCTAGAATGGTCCATCTACTCATTTCCTCAGAAATGCAACTTGAAATGGTTGAAAGACTTGCCTGCTCCTATGATCTCGAGATGCAGGCCTGCATGAGTACAATTCTTGATAAGGACACGCAAGACAGATTAAATGGTATCAGACAGTCTAAGGGGTATTCCACCATTCTCCTGGTTTAAGTTGTAAAAGGGGGATTGAAAAGGAGTCACATTGGACTTGTAATACTAACTCTGTTTTCTCTCTCCACAGATACTGCCAGATTTGCTGAGTCACATCAGCACCATTTTTGTTTCAGATCTTCAGCATCTTCAATACTTTGCTTCTACTCAGGGTTGAGAGTCAGGCTAATGACATTCACAGTTAAGACCTTCTATTTTTATTTAATTCAGTTAAATGCACTGGCTCATTCAGAATTATCACACACACCAATAACCCTTCCCAGCCAGGCTTCTGTAGAAACATTCTTTTGTAGAATTGTAGAATCTCTACAGTGTAGATGGAGGCCATTTGGTCCATCGTGCTCTGCAATGATCCTCCAAAGACTGCCCCACTCAGACTCAATCCTCTGCCCCACCCTATTCCCATAACCCTACATTTAGTTTGGCCAATCCACCCAACCTGCACATCTCTGGACTGTGGGAGGAAACCGGAGGAGCCAGCAGATTCCCGTGATGACATGTGGAGAATGTGTAAACTCCACACAGACAGTCACCCAAGGCTGGAATCAAACCCAGATTCCTGGCACTGTGAAGCAGCAGTGCTTTTTTTATTGCAAAAATATAGTTTCTTCATAGAAGGAGATCTTTATGTACATACACATAGTATAGATCTGAACGGCTTCATTAACTATCTTTACTTAACAAAGAAGAAAACAAATATTTGGGTTTGGTTTTTTTCTATATTTACAATTAAACTACAGGTATTTATCTGAGGCATCAGGACGGTCCAATAACAGAATGGACCCCCCATTATACATTGGCAGAAAAACCTGAGATGATGGTCCTTCCCCACTGCGCCTAGACAGCAGCTCCCCTAAGCTTTACTGCGTCCCTCAGAGTTGATGGTCCTCCAGACACAGTTGATATTTGTGGGGATGTGCATAATGGGGAACAGACTGTAGAGTAGAATCCTGCGTCACACAGCGGTTCAGGACAAACCTCGACAAAAACCACTACATTTCTCTCTACTTCCATTGCATAGGCAAATCCCAGAAGGAAGCATGGAACAGTCTCAGCCCCTCTGCAGCCATGGAGGGCACTGTGTGGTGGCACAGAGAGTCTGAGCATGCATAAAGGATCTTAGAAGCAGAGTCTTTCTCACCAGCAGCCAAGCAGCATCTTGGTGCTTGTTGGAACAGTGCTTATACAGAAGGGAACATAAACCCTGTCTACTACAGTGGTAAAAATGAATTTCCATATTGAACTAGCTAGAACTGGAAACTAATGTTACAATGCATATAACTTTGTAGATATGCAACTTTGACTGCATAAATAAAATTTATTGGTTAAATTTTAACAAACGTTGGTTAAGTGTCAATTTCAGGGAGTTCATTTACCTACCGTAACCTCTGTTTTTTTTGAGGTTATGGGTTCTGACATTGTTCTGACAGTTAGGAAACGAGGAGTTGATGCAAAGTGAAGCTAATTAGTTCTCAGCTAATTGAGCAGTTAGAACTGGAAACGAGTTATAGAAACACAGACACAGAGAGTGAAAGACGCAGACGGGTGTGCTATAGCTCTCCCCAGAAGTAGCTGCCTCTTTCCTGCAGTAAAATAACTCAGTTTAAACTTGAAAACCAGTTACCTTGCCTACAGCAGTTGCAGTGTGTGTGTGCATGTGTGTGACAGTAAGAGAGATACAGGGGGAGGAAGGGAGAGTTGATAAGGGATTTAGAGCATTAGCTAATAGTGTTATATTCTAATGGTTAATGTCTGTTTTCATGTAGCTACAATTCAATTATTTACAATAATGATATTTTTTATTAAGTACAGAAACAGATCTGTGCTTTTCATCAACCTTGGCCTGAAAGATAAATTGAAGCACTGCGCATACCTTCAAAAAAAGTTAACATTTGGTATGAATCTAGGATTATCACTGCTCCCTTTATAGCATGCTACACCAGTGGATCATAATAACCTGCAGAAATGCACCGGACTATATTGATATGGAAACCCTGGCCATCCCAAGCACCTGTCTGACCATATCCAAACTCCTGAACAGAGACTAAATGATGCCCTTTACTGACTCTGATAAGATCCTCTAACTGATGAGAATTGCCCTTGACTGGACCAAGAACTACTCGCCTTAAGACTTTGAGACATGGGCATTTGGTTGAAGCTGTGTAAGCTGCTGCCACCTGGTGTAAGTGTGGCATTGACATAGCCTAGTGCAACATAGCAACAAGTCTACCTCCGTTGACTGATCAATGATGACCATGATATGTTGCTCAGCTTTGTGTCTGTACTGAACAACAAGGCAAGATGAAAGTACTGTAAGACTTAATGAGCACAAAAAGAAGCAAAGCAGAGATGCTGGGAACATGCATGCTACTGCACAGTAACTGAGCACTTAAAAAGTAAGTTAAGACCCCTAAGATGCGCTCTGTTCAGATGCAGATGGGTGTCAATCCCTGCAAAGTGGCCTGGCAGCAGCCTGTCGTCCAAAGTGTCAGTACCACTCTAAAATGTAGCACTGAAGTGGAGAACTGTATTCTAAGCAAGTTAGAAATGTGCCATGATGATGTGGCAAGGCTGTCGCATGTCCTGTGCCAACCTCTGTGGACAGATTGTCCAGGCAGTCATTGACCATAAAGCATAACCTAAAAATGTTGGAGAGTACCAGAGAAGCAAGCAGCAAACTGGAGATGCCAGGTACCTGCCCTGTCTTTCATGTTGGTAATTATCATCATATTGTTTCTCTCCACTGCAAGGTAAATAGTAGATTTCATATAGATGAGGTGGGATCAGGTACTAACGATGTGTAAGCATGCAACTAAGCTTCTTGCATTCACTATTGAGATTCTCACCTCAAAGTTGAAACCTCGGTTGCCAAGTCAAGCATCCATTTTTCCAAACACGCCAAATGTTATCAACTGAATCACTATTGCACTAGTCATGCAGCGGCTGGGAAAATTCACCCCATGTCTTCACTTTGCTGTTATTTCTAAAGTGTTTGCATTAGTTTTAACAAAAGCATTTTGTGTGGCTTTAGAACATCAGCTATTGGAATTTCCAGAACTATTGTCCATTCCATTGTTTTAACCATTGCAAACAAAAATGTAAATGTAAAACAGAAAGAGAAGAAACATTTGCAAAAGCTGCAAGACAGTCTCATTCACAGGATAAGTCCACCTACAACAGTACATATAACTGTGAAGAACATTTCTTTTGCCTGGAAACAATTTCTGCTTTGCAAAATTACAATTCTGGTAGCCAAGTAAAACAACTGTGATGCCAACCCATATGGACTGTCACAAGATTTCAAGACCCAAAAATCCAATACTGAAGAAAGGTACACATTTAATATTTCATCTGAAACAACTTAGGCTATCTCCCCCACAATCTACTTGATGATTACCATCGTCAGATTTTTTGACAGTTTAGAAGTTACTGCAACCAGTTTACTGCAACTATGTTGTCGAACAGCCTCAGAATTTGCTGGCAAATTACCAGATCTAATTAAAATAATTTTATAAAATCTGCAGAAGTAAAAATGACTGTCTAGGTTTGCGTGGTCTCAAACAAATCTCTAAAACTTACAGTTGAGAATAATTGAATCAAGTTTTCTAGTACCATCTCATACATTGACTTCTTGCCCAAATTTTGACAGATTTCATCTAATCAACAACCGAACTATCAGCTCCATGTGAAGAGGACGATTGTAAATATGCATATTAGCAACGTTTTTTTTTCTGCGCAATATGTTATTGAATTCCCAGCCATAAGTTAAACTGAAGGAGGAACATTGCAGGTCCTGTTTATTTTCCTTTAAGGTAAAGTAATCTATGAGAGAAATGAGTTGCTAAAAGCATTCCAATTTGAATATCTTTAAATATTTCATCAGGCAATTCAAGTAGATAAAAACTGCATAGTAAAACATTGGTTAGCATTTGTTAGTTCATGGTGAATCAATTTATTCAAGTATACTGAGAGATTGGCCATCTGTATGCATTTACATTGTTGGAGTTTTCAATCCTTGGCCAAAATAAATACGCAGCTGCAATGGATTTGAACAAGCAACCTTGTCTATTGTCAATATAAAAATATATCTATTATTTGGTGAGATTTTCCAGATAGAGTCAGTTCTGAACGCACCGAATTTCAAGATGATATGCAAACCTTAATCAACTAATCTGATATTGTTTGCAGATACCAAACTGATATTAGCTTGACTTTTGTTGTTACTCCCACTGTGTGGTATGACAGCTTTTAAAAATATGTTAGCTCTATTAATTGTGGGTTTTGGTACTGCATATGTGCTCATGAAAAACATTAATATAATAAATCAAGTTGTTGGGTCCAGCAGATTTTCACTTCAACAAGCTTTTGACAGTTTATTTCAAGTACAAAAACCTTTGTGGTAATTATGAAACCAAAAATCTATTCTCCAACTCATGGGCACATACTGACTACAACGAATGAGACAAAAGGTAGCATTTCCCTCTTCCCCTTATCACAACAACACCTGATACAGCTCATCACACAAAATGGTTAGTGGCAAAAGTGAGCCATTTTATCTTGATATTTGCATTCAAATTATGGTTGCTTAACTCTTCATTCTACAGCTCCCTATTGTTTATTTGATGGGTTAAATGGTCAACTATTCAAAAGTCAGAAACAAATTACACATGCAAATTGTCATCTGATATTTACTAACCATGTCCAAAATTCCAGAACCCTATCAGAACCTATGCGCACTTAGAAGTAAATAGACAGATAAGTTGCAAGTCCCATAATGTTCTTTCCCTGGAGAGAGAGATTGGCATTGGATCGAGATTCTGTTTTTCATTTCTGTTACAGATTTTCTCCTTATTTTAAATTGTTCGTTATCATCTGAGATTATTATTACGTTGTGTTGTTACTAGTTTCAAGTTCTCATTTTCTAAATCTCAAGTGTGGGCAGGTGACTTATTCCCAGGTCTCTGCCAATTCCACATTTGCACTGAGAACTGAGGTATGCAGGAGTGATCAGGGTCAAATTTGCTCATTTTCGGTCTCTCGCTGTTAAGGAAGCACCTGGTATACATTTTGCACCACCCTAAGATGGCATGAGAAAATGGGAGGGGAACTTACTACAGGGAATTTGGGACATGCAACTGTTTTGTATAAGATGTAACAGCTGCTGTTCCATTAAATTACTTATCTGTACATGATTACATTTTTTTCTTACTCAAGAACTTTGAAGATTAGAAGTAACTGGTGTGTGTTAACCATCAGATTACATCAAATTGTTGGATTAACATACAAACATTAGATAGAAGTTGTCACTTGCTGCGAACTTTACTTTAAAAAGTTTGGTCAACAATTAGACCAGCTTTTAACTTAACCGTATACTACAAATGAGAATAAATTGGCAGGAATTAAGAGACAATTCACTGGAGGTATTCTGAATGGTTGTGTATTGTTTTGAGATTGGGGAAAGTAAAGCCTGACTATTCTTCCCCAACCTGAGATGCTGTCCAATGTCATTGGATATCCAAAATAAATATGCTCCAATTGTTGCTAGAAGGATAATAACTTACCTATGTTTCATTTTACCTCCAATGAAAGACAGTAAAACTCCTTACAGCTCCCTGCAGTGTCAGACCCTGCAAGGCAAACTTAGAAATAGAAGTAAATTATATTTAAAACATACAAGGTGGTGGAAGAAAGGCGCAATTGGATAATGATGGAGTTTGGTGTTGACGGAGTAGTGCGAGCAAATAGACTGAGTGCTAATAGTTCTTGTCATTGTTCAGAGGTACAAATTTCAAATATCTTGCTGACAAATTACCAGTCTAGTAACACCAAGATACATAGACACCATCCCTCCAACTTTGACCAAAAGACAACCTATGAATCATCACATAGCGACTGGAAATAAACAGTCAAAGCATCAATACTGTCACAGAGACAGAACACATGTAGGTTAAAGGCTATACTTCCAACATAGTCATTAATAAATGGATTGCTGTTCAGCATACATTATCCAAGACGGAAAACAAAATTACGAATTGCAATGTTATGCGCCTAGCCACAGACATCATGTGCTCCCTTGAGATTCTGTTGTGCTTATCACAGAATCAAAGAATTGTAGCAGTTCAAACAGAGGCCATTTGGCCCATCCTGCCTGCACTGGGTACAGAAATTGAGGATCAATTTCATAAAATGTTTGCCTGCTTGTTTAAGGGATAATTAAAAATTTTAAGTATGTGAAAATGAACGTAAAATGCATGATTTCTACCAGTTTGAGACATTGGTTTCAACAGTTCAAATCAAAATAGATAAAAAAAAAGCACTGTTTCTGATTGAGGCAAAGCGAGAACCACAGATGCTGGAGTCAGAGATAACAAAGTGTGGAGCTGAAGGAATAGAGCAGGCCAGGCAGGATTTGAGGAGCGGAAAAGTTGACGTTTCAGAAAGAAGGAGGGTCCCAAACCGAAATGTCAACTTTCCCGCTCCTCTGATGCTGCCTGGCCTGCTGCGTTCCTCCAGCTACGCATTGTTTCTGATTGGCCAGTTGTAAGATAAAAGGGAAATACAACAGATCATGGGTTGGAAAGAGTTGAAATTCAAATCAAACTTCTGATTGCACAAACCTGACTCATGAAGTATTGCCCTGAACAGTCAGATTTGCATTTGGGAATTTGGAAGTGTTTGGAGCCTGGCCTTGTGCTCCTGGAAAGAGTTTGGAAGCAGCAACAGAGACTGTCAGATGCTGAGGCATGCTGCTTGAGCTGTGCCAACTCAGACCAACCCCTGACACCCTCTCCCTATTCTCCCCAGTGCCCTTTATAGTCCCTATGCCAATTTAGTGACAAGCAATCCTAATCCATACCAACCTAATCTTTTCCTTTAACCCTTCCAGACCCAATATCAACCATGCAGCACCCTTAGGAGTCATTAAGGCAATAATGCTCTAAGTATCCATATATAAAAAAACAAACACACTCATATTGATAATAGCCCACGCATACATTTAAACTCCTTCAGGTACTGAATCCCAACGACCAAACATTCATGCTCATAGCCCCAGTCAAACACATCTAATCCTTTTATAACCTCTTTGAGTTTTCAATAAAATTGTGAATTTACAAATCACCCATTATGATAATGACAGATTGCAGAAGCGGTTAAGTCGTACTAATCCTAAAACTAATAGCTCCAAACATCCATTGAAATTGTAAGCACTAATGCCTTCTAACTGTGTACTAGCCTCTTTTACCTCAAAATTTAAAGGGCAGGTTATTTGAATGACTTGACAGACAAATACTTCCATTTTTTACATTCATTTATTTCTCCTCAGTGTCAGGAGGATCAAAATGATACCCAACTTCTCAAAACAAAATTGCTAGATTAAGACCGAGTGGAGGAAGAACCTCTTCACTCAAAAAGTGGTGAATTTGTGGAATTCGCTGTCCAGTGAAGCAGTTGAGGCTACTTCCTTGTATATTTTTAAGGCAAAGATATTAGATTTTTGAACAGGAAAGGAATTAAGGGTTATGGTGAGCAGGCGGCTAAGTGGAGCTGAGACCACGAAAAGATCAGCTTTGATCTTATTGAATGGTGGAGCAGGCTTGACAGGCCAGATGGCCCACTCCTGCTCCTATTTCTAATGTTTCTTCTTTCCCTCAAATGTCTAAAGTCCATGAATCATGTTTCAGGAAGCTGGTTGCTGGAAATTGCTTCCACTTGAAGACAGTTGCACTTTTAAGTAAAATAAAATCCAGTGAAAACTGTGGGTGCCTGGTTTGGGAATGGGATTTCCTGAATCAGGGGTTCCAGCTCCATTTTGACTAAAGGGTGAAACCCATCAAACCTTATGAAAATTTCAATCGATGAATGTACAGAGAATGGAGAGTAAATTTGTTGAAAACAGACACCTGAAAGTAATAAAGAACATGATTTGATGTAATATTCACATACTTATGCATTATTTCAAAGGTAAAAGCTGGGGTAAAAGTAAAGACACGCATGTGACCCTTCTTGAATCAACATCACAACTGACACCAACACGATGAAAGTTTAAGATGCACAATCCATACAAAATTTGGAAAGAGGTGGTCTGATGGTGGGGAGGGCAGTTAAAGACATTTAAAATGCCCAGACACTGAGATAGTAAGCGCACCTGCCCTCAAACACCCCTCTGATGTATTCATATATAATTGTATGGCATGTGGGCTTTCATGATCCTTTGTGTCAGTCGCAATTTATTTTGCCCTGAACGCTTTTTATTGGCATCAGGATGTTTGTTACCAGAAATCCTTCAAGTGCGTTTGATAGTGAGCAGGGCCAGAAGAATGTCAGCTGGGTTGAAAACGTCCAATGTCTATTTCATGTCACCTCAATATTCAGGATTTAATAAGTGTTGTCGGTTGTTCTTAGGTGGCGCGTTATCAGGAATAATGTAAATAGTCCTATTTCTGCATTTATTAAAAAACAAAACTGATGCATCAAAATCACTGCGATAGATTTTAAGGTCAAATGACTGACAAATTCCATCACAGTAAGATTTACAAAGATGTTGCCAGTCTAGAGGGATTGAGCTATAGGGAGAGGCTGAATAGGCTGGGGCTTTTCTCACTAGAGAATCGGAGGCTGAGGGGTGACCTTAAAATCATGACGGAAATGGACAAGGTGAATAGCCATAGTCTTTTTCCCCAAGAGTGGGGCAATCTAGAACTAGGGGGCATAAGTTTAAGGTGAGAGGGGAAAGGTTTAAAAAACGACCTGAGGAGCAACATTTTCACGCAGAAGGTGGTGCATGTATGGAATGAGCTGCTAGAGGAAGTGATGAAGCTGGGTACAATCACAACATTTGAAAGGCATCTGGATGGGTACAAGCAGAAGAGGCTAGAAGCATACAGGCCAAATGCTGACAAAAAGGACTAGGTCAGAATGAGATGTCTGGTCGGCATGGATGAGTTGGACCAAAGGATTTGTTTCCCTCCTGTATGACTCGATGACTCTATATGATGAATTAATATTTAGAATATTGGAGTACCAGCATATTTTCTTGTATTATATACAGACGTGTGCATTGTGGGACTATTAGCAAACATTCCTCTTGGAATGGGCCTAAAATGAATTATAAGCTCATTATCAACTCAGCAGATCGTATCTAAATACTGAGAAACAGTTAAATACCCAAAAGATTTGTCTATTCTACATAGGACCATTTTGGCAGTAACACAGCGTCTGCATTCCTTGTCAACTGTCACAAGTATGCAATATAACACATTTATAAGAGTTGTCTTTATTGGTTTCTTAAGATATTCTCATTGAAAATTGCAAAAGGAAGTTAAAATGTCATAGTTCACGTACAGTAAACAAACATTGAATTTGGAAGTGGAGAGGAAAATATTGCTTCTTTTATTCACCAATACTTCCATTTTCACAAAGTGCCGATTTTTGTGTGACCCACCAGGTGTAGTCAGTGTGCTACTCCAGTTTCTGTCTAATTACATAGGATGTCACAAAGAAGAATTCATTTGTTGCAGTTCAAGCCAGGAACCCACTGTTTAACAATGAAAAGCGAACATTTAAAAAGCTGTCATGCGAAGTGCTGGAACGGTGATTTATTTCAAATCTTTTTACATCTTAAGATAATAAATATGTAGTTTTGAAAGTTTAAACAGCCCATCTGGCAATGGTGAAAATTTAAATGTGGCATAATGGTTAAAACAAGCAATGCAATACAGCAGCGTCATTACAGAAAGCTGAATGCCGGCCAGTAGGGCAATATAATGAGGCTGGAATTAGGGTGGTTTCCTGTCTCCTTTAACACAGCTTAAAAACAATGGATTTTATGAACTGAAAATACCATTCCTCCACAAGCTGAATGAGGCTTACGCGCTCATGCAAACCACCACAGTTCCCAGTACACAGCAGATACTGAGGGTTCTTTTAACAAAAAGATGACACTGGTAACTTATTAAATAAAATGTAAATTTTTTTTTAAAAAATGTGCATTTCTTGCCATTTGGTAGGTCATAGACATATGTTAATCCAGAAATGTATAAAACTTTCAAATGGAGGTTTGCTTCAGTACCAACTATTGAGCCTTTATTTTAGCCATCTTAATTCAAATGCTTTCCTCTTCCAGTTAAAAATCACACCTTTCAACTGCTCTGTTGAACCTCACTGCTCCCTGTCACAGCAGTGGGTGGAAATTTCCCATTCTCTGATTGACATGGGCTACGGTGAGAAATTTGGCAAAGTCAGGTGAAATGTTGACATCAAAACCAGAAAGTCACATTTTTCAAGCAAGTCCTGGGCATTGAGATAAGATTCTCACTGGAAAGGGGCTAGAGATCAATTAGCGGGGATTATCTCTCATCACCACCTCATCTCACCACATCAATACGCATGCTCCCATTCCCCCGTCAACTGGATAGAATCTAGACGATGAGAATTCCCGCCATGAAAATTGAGAGCAGGTACCTCATCACTCCAGTTGGTTACTTGCTTTTCCAGGCCTCCACATTGCTACCTGGTGCCACATCCATGGAATGGCATGTACCAGCCTCTCTGCATCATCACAGAACATCCCTGATCCACATACAGTATACCTCTGCCATGTCAGTGCCATACTTTGGAACAGATCAATGCCTTTCATTGCAACACCGCTGAAAAGGGAGAGGAACCCAGCTCATGGATTGGTCCCGGCTATAACTCATAGAATCTCTACAGTGTGGAAGCAGGCCATTCAGCCCATCAAGTCCACAAAAACCCTCTGAAGAGCATTTCACCCAGTCCCAACCCCCTACCCTATCCCTCTAACCCTGCATCTCCCATGGCAAATCCACCTAACCTGCACATTTTTGGACTGTCAGAGGAAACCCATGCAGATAAGGGGAGAATTGTGCAAACTCCATACAGACAGTCACCCGAGCCTTGAATCAAATCCAGGTCCCTGGTGCTGTGAGACAGCATTGCTAACCACTGAGCCACCGTGCTGCCCAGAAAGTACAGAGGACTTTGCCCCGGGTGGTCTTGAACCACCAAACTTCCAGTTAACAGCCGAATGCACAGCCAAATGCACTCACTCTCTCAGCGCAAACCCACTTTGTGCCAAGCTGAATGCTGACATCATCGAGATGTTAAAGATTCCAGTACTTCTGACCTAGCTTGCAGTTCACTACAGCCAGAAAGCCAGGCAGCTGGTCACCGTTACCAGTCAGCAGCTGAGGGGGTGGACAGTATGCTGTACAGTGCCATCCTATCGCAATGTCATACTTACAGCATGTAACAGCAGCTGGTGTGGCAACTGTACGACCATTTCTCAAAGTCATAGGGGAGTGGTGCTCGGTCAAGTCCAGGGGAGCTGCTGCGTGTCAGGGCATTTCCATACAATCACTCAAGAGCTCCATCTGATATCAGTCCAGGAGCACGGGCAGTCAGTCGGGCAGTCATGGTCAGGATACTCTCATTGTAGTGGGTGAGGAGCCGAAGATCAGACACCTCACCACCTGGCCTTGCTCTCTCTGCCTTACTGTGGGCTATTTACTTCTACGTAAGAAAGGGAGGGTTTGGGGGAAACAATTGTGAGGTAGCAGAGAGAAGATGGAGGCAGTTACTACAGCAGTGTGGAGAAGCTGTAATCTTCCTGCAGCATTTCTCAATTGTAAGGTCCTGGGGAGTGTTGCTGAACAAAGAGACCTTGGAGTGCAGTTTCATAGTTCCTCAAAAATGGAGTCGCAGGCAGAAAGGATAGTGAAGAAGGCATTTGTTCTGCTTCCCTTTATTGGTTAGTGCATTGAGTATAGGAGTTGGGAGGTCATGTTGTGGGCTATACAGGACTTGGTTAGGCTATTTTTGGAATACTGTGTTCAATTCTGGTCTCTCTGCTATAGAAGGATGTTGTGAAACTTGAAAGGGTTCAGAAAATATTTACAAGTACATTACCATGTCTGGAAGGTTTAGGCTATAGAGACAGGCTGTATAGGCTGGGGCTATTTTCCCTGGAGTGTCAGAGGATGAACAGTGACCTTATAGAAGTTTATAAAGTCATGATGGCATGGATAGGGTAAATAAACAAGGTCTTTTCCCCAGGGTGGAGGAGTCCAAAACCAGAGGGCATAAGTTTAAGTTGAGACGGGAAAGATTCAAGAGGGACCCAAGGGGCAAATTTTTCACGTAGAGGATGGCGCGTGTACGGAATGAGCTGCCAGAGGAAGTGGTGGAGGCTAATACAATTACAAAATTTAAAACGCATCTGGACAGGTATGTGAATAGGAAGAAGGATACTGGCCAAATGCTGGCAAATAGAACTAGATTTATTTAGGATATCTGGTTGGCATGAACGAGTTGGACCGAAGGGTCTGTTTCCATGCTTATATCTCCATTACTATAATTGCTGTGCACTCCTCCGGACATTTGAAGCTGCACTGACCCCGGGTAACAAGCTTGGACAAGGCTGGCAGGGTCTGCTGCTGAGCCCACTTTTGCCAGTCCGGGAGGAAGAGAGTGGCCCTCCTCTGCTCCCCCCCATTTCAGGGACCTCCAGGCCCCTGCCCACAAACCGATTGGCCGAATTCTCCTTCTCCACCGTATATCAGGGTCAAATGTCATGAACTGCGCTGAGCAGCTCCAGACTGTCAGGACTTGATTGGGTGCACAACGCCTTTTAAGGATGGTGCCAACGTTGGGAACCCTGGGATGTCCCAGCAGCGAGAGTGCATCCACCTATGGCGACTGAGAGGATCAGGCTACAGCGAGATGAGAGGGGAACCACAGGGTACTAAGTTAATGAGGCCAGTTGGAGACAACAGCAAGAGAAAATTTGCTCAGACCCGTGAAGAGAAACATTCCATGCAACACGACAAACTGACACTTGGCCAATTTCTGGCAAGAGTCAGCTCAATTGTGTGTGGTGGAAGCAAAAGGCTTTCAAACCAGACACTGTCCTGCCCATGTACCAATGAATCGGAGGGAGGCGGGGGGAAGCACAATGGGATGAACAAGGGGAGTAGGAGTTTAGCCGGGGACAGAACGTTCACTGATGAACTTTTCCAGTGAAACAAGGATTGATGGCAGCAAGTGACAAGAATGAAGATTGTATTGCACATTTGCTTCCAAGAAGATTTGCGGCATTGACGGAATCTTTTTGGTACTGGAACAAAATGTTAATTCCCTCTCGACTCAAAACATGTCAAGATGCTTTTGTTCCCCATTAAGGTTGACAGCTGTTCCCAAAGCAACATCAAAAAATAAATTGTCCCTGAGCCATAATTAAGAGATGAGGAAATATGGCCATGTGACAATTGCATATACTAGTTTTAATTGTTCAGATCTTATTAGCAAAATCTAACCAGACCACTAAAAGAATTAAACATCTCATGCCCCGGACCTCATTTACCAAAAAAAACAATAAGCTAAAGAACTTCACAGTCCCACAGTGTGCTGGTTATCTTTCAAAGCTACTAAACAGCAAAATGGTCCAACACTGACCTATAAAACCCTTGTAAACAATGGTCCAGCAATGGTCTTGGAAAGGACCTAATTAGGTTTTTGAAAAGAGTGCAGTTGGCCACAAATAAAAACAAAATTATCAGTTTAAGTTAATCTCTAGCTTTTCCACATTTGTAATTAGAGTAGAAAGATCTCAAACTCCTTTGAAATGTTTTCAACAGTGCCACAAAGCCATTATGCAGCAATTAAAAATTTCCAGCAACCGCAAGGATTTTCAAATTTTGGGTTTAATTATTAATGAAAAACATATCAGACAACTATGCTGGATTTTTTTTTTGAAAATACAGAAAAATACTTCTTTCTCAACTGACATTAACTGAAGTTACTCATGAGGCTTAGAAGGGATTTGACCAAAATCTTTCATCTGGAGTTCACAGCCCCTGAAAGGGTTAGAGGCAGGAACCATCACAGCATTTAAGAAGTATTTAGAAGGTCACTTGAAGTGCTGCAATATACAAGGTTACTGGCCCAATGCTGGAAAATAGCACTAGCAGAGGTAGGCGCTTAATGATGGGTGTTAGTACAAAGAACTAAAGGGCCTCTTTCTGCCCTGTACACTGCTGTATGACTATGATTCCATGACTACATCCCCCAAGCCTAGGGAGGAGTGCTGCAGATAATCTGTCTGGAAAATCTCAATATAACAGAAGGAGGAAGAAGCATGCAAAAATGCAGCTTTCCATATCTGACATTGATTGCCTTCAACAAAATTTGAGGAGGTCTGGAAATAAGTTACTCGCGTGTGTTCCCGGTCAGCATTTGACACATGATGTAGAGACCACCAAGTGATGAAGTGGAAAACGGCTGAAAGAGATAGAAAAAAAGCCTCATTCTCTGTTCCATTTCTCAAGTTACTTTTTAAAACTTAAGAATAAATTCTCCCACAATCTTTTCTTGCAGGCTAAAGGAGGGCAAATCATCTGCAAGTGAAAAATCAGCTGAACTGGCATTTCTGCGTGGTCACATTTCTGATTTGTGATTGTGAGGTGTTCTCCAAATGCACAGAAAGCAGGCAAATTAAAGAAAGTTTAATACTCTGTGCCACTCCCAACATCATCATTGCAAATGCATACATAATGGAATCCCTATTCTTCTAATCACTTCAGACATTACCCTTTATTCTAAAATAGATTCCCAGTCTACCTTAAATTACTCTCCTCTCATACTGAAACTTTCACTGATTACATTTTAAATTGCAGTTTTCCTGCATTGCTGGGTTGCTTTTCCTTGTGACCTGTCTTCCTGCCTGTCTGTCTTTTGCAAACCATTTGTGATCTTCTCCATCCTGTTTCCTCCAATGCCCAGTCTAATACTCCTCAGATTTAAACATTCCCAGAGATTAAAGTCTCATGTTATTTCATTAAAAGTTACTACAAATGTTGGGGAATTTTGGCACTACAGTAGGCACCTGCGATAAACTGTCATGCGGATGAGGGGAGGGGAAAGTAACAATCATTTTCAATATCTCATCCCTGCCCAATGAAATAAAATTACCGGCATTACAGTTGACGTGAGGCAGTGAAAACATTACAAAACAATTAACTACAAGTGGCATTTGGGAATTGGAGGCAGGGGCTCTTGTCATAACTCAGAATTGCATCTTCAATTCATACCCTTCATACTTTTCAAACAACCTGGGAGGGAGAAGAGAAAAAAATGCACAACAACCTCAATCAAGCTAAGAACAACATATACAGTTTTCAAACAGGACTGTCAATTGCCCCCTTTTTGCATTAAATAGATGTATAATCCTCCAAACATAAAGACCTAATGTTGTACACCTTGGAGTAGGACTTTCCAAAATGAGTCTCAGGACCCCAAACGGCATCATGAGCTCTGAGGCAGCAAAGGCTGACCCACTGCTTCCCCCGCTCTAATAAATCTTTTCCTCTCCCCATTGCTCATTGAGGGGTCGCAACGGTTTTCAAGCCGAAAAATAGAGTCACAGTGGGAATAGGTTTATTTCTGTAGATCTTGTCTTTCACAATGGAAAGGTAACTCACAGCCTATCTAGAACTTCCGTGGAATCAGGTATATTCATGTTGCCTCTATACAAAAGGCGCTCAGACCACCAACAGAAGTCCTTGGAAGCATAGAAGGCAGGAGTAGGAGTAGGTCATTCAACCTCTTGAGCTAAGTCTGCCTTTCATTACGATCATGACTGATCATTGAGTTCAATACCCTAATCCCGTCCTCCCATCCCATATCCCTTGATCCCTTTAGCCACAAGAGCTATATTTACCACCATCTTCAAAACACAATGTTTTGGCCTCCACTATGTTCTGTGATAGAGAATTCCACAGGCTCAACACTCACGAGGTGAAGAAATTTCTCCTTATCCAAGTCCCAAAAGTCCTTGTCCTTAAACTAGATAAATTATTTTTACACTCCTGGGGCTGAATTCACCCATCATCAGGAAAGCTTTCCAGCAGTTTCACAATTTGCTACGTTTGTAGGAAATTCACGCCCCTACCCAAATCTTCTAAATTCCTAGGAATACAATCCTGACTCAATCGCTCCTCATACATCAGACCCGCCATCCTCAGAATCAATTTGGTAAGCAGTGTTGATGATACCTTCCGGCACTTTGATTGAGGGTAGACTGATGAAGTGTTAATTGGCTGGGTTGGATTTGTCCTGCTTTGTGTGTACAGGACACATCTAGACAATACAAGGGAGTTACAGGAGGTTCCTAAGTTTACATTTTTAAATTCTCATCTGTACATTTATTAGCCTAGAACTGTCCACAAAACCCTTCATGAGGAGTCACATTTGAATCAAAACATGAACTGATTCTCTCTCCACGGATGCTACCAAACCTGTTGCATATTTCCTGTCTTACTTTCGGATTTCCAGCATTCATAATGTTTAGCTTTGATTTTAGTTTATCGCTGTAAGGCCCAGGGGATGTGATGGCTTGTGCCTGGCTCTATCCCCACCCCGAAGAAAGGTCGTCAGGAAGCAGACACGTCCACTAGAAACCCGTCCATTTGTCAGAATGCAGCGCAGGTTGGCTAACCTACATAATTGTGGCACTTCTATCCAGACTCAAGACAAGTGCCAACAGCAAGCCAATCAAATTGACTAGCAACTCCATTGCTCCTGGCAGTGCCAGAGCTCAGTGGTGGGCTGCTACATGCAAGATTAGTCTCTGGTTTTACCATGGGGAGAGATCCTAACAGAGAGTGGGTGGGGGTGGTGTAGAAGGGGCTGGGGGCAAGGCTCTTTACAGGAACGTGGCACAGAAGGAAGGATGGAGAGGCATCTTCAGGTACGGCCGTGATGAATGCAGGGTATCTGATGAGCGAGGCATTCCCCTTTCCTTTGTCCCTTTACTCATGTAGGCATTTGAAAATCGGTCTGACAGCTCCCAACTGAATGCCTTTGCTGGCCTTATTCTGGAGTGGGCAGTGTGTTATCGTTATTTTAACAAGCTCAATCGTCTCTTAACTGTCTATTTCTACATTATGGTCAGCTGCTGACTTCAGTGCCCTCTCACCATTCGTACCATGGGGTTGAGTTCGGTGGTGGGTAGGCAGGTGACAGGCAGCCGGTTAAAACATAGCCAGCTGGGGCATGCATCATCCAGCCCTATAAGTCCTAACACATGAAATTTTGTCATTCACTACCTTGCATAGGTCACTGGGAAGTTCAAGACCCATTTTAACAGTTAATGGGTCTCAATGGGGATTATAGCCATGTGGAAAGATACTGGAGGCAGGGACATACTCATTTGCAAGAAATTCTAGTTCATTCAGGTCTTCATGTCAGACAACACTGAGTTGATGTGAAGAGGGAAAGTGAGTCTCATCAGTTTATCTACACAAATGGAAACCTAACTATACTGACGAATGTCATCAAGGAGTCAGATGTAAATAAGGATCTTTTCTCATACATTAGATGTGGCCATCGCAGGCAAAGCTAACATATATTACCCGACATAATCACTCTGGAAAAAAGTGGTGGTGAGCTACATGCTGGAACTGCTACAGTTCATATGGTATAGGCACTCCAGCAACTCTGACAGAGATGGAGTTTCAGAAATTTGACTGAGTGAAACTAATTAGCTAACGTTGGTCATCCATTATGGTGGGAACTTCAAGAGAAAGCCAAAATAAAATCACCTATTTGGCACTTCTAGCTGGATGTATGTACATATGCTTCAGCCTCAACTTTTGAACTCATGCACCAGGTTCCACCAAAATGCTTAGTTATCTAATACTAACAATTAGATGTTACAGGACAGCAGAGCATTTATCTGATCTGCATGTTTTATGGTCATTTGACTCTGTTGACAGATGTTGCGTCCAGTTTTTAAAGATCATTCAAGTCCTGTGCTGTAGCTTCACCAAGCTAGCACCTCATCTGTAGGTGCACCTGATCCTTCTCCTGACATGCACTCCTACACTCTTGAAATGTATCAGGGTTAGTCCCCTAACTTTATGATCATGATAGAGGAAGGCATGTCTTTAGATTACAGATTATTCTGGATTACAGTTTTACCGCTGCTGATGGCCCACAACACTATGGATAGACATTTTTGTGGCTGTTCTGATTCTACTCCATATAACATGATGATAGTACCAGATAAGATGATGGAGGTTGTCCTCAGTTTGAAGGAAGGACTTGAACTCCACAAGGGATGTCCAGTGGAGAACCCTCCCAGTGCCATCTTGGACAGAGGCACCTACAAAAGGTACATTGGCAGGAAGAGGGTTATGTTTATTTTTCATGTTGCTTCTCTCACCGCAACAGACCCTGTTTGTTGGAAAGACCTCCAGAAACCAGCCAGCTCGAGCTGTAGTGGTGCAATTGAGTCATTTGCACTGATTTTTTGCATTGAAGTCCTCCATGAGGAGTAAATTTTATGCTATACTCAGTGCTTTTTCCAATTGTGTTCAACGTGGAGAAGTACTGATTCATCAGCTTTGAGGGGGAGGGGTAGCAGTCCTTCTTGTTTCTTACCAACTGTGTGGGCTTCTGGAACTGGAAGTCAATGCCACGATCGATGTACTGACGCCTATCACCATGAGTAGAACCTTTCGGCAGAGATAAAGTCAGTGGCTGTGGTGGATGAGGCATAGACAATAATTGACAGGAGATTTCCTTGCCATTTGTGACCTGCTGCCACGATGCACTGCGAGGTCAACAGCCAATTTTGATGAAACTCAGGAGAACTCCCAATAATATACCACCATGTTGCCAACACTGGTAGATAGAAACATAGAAAATAGGAACAGGATTGGGCTATTCAGCCCTTCGAACCTGCTCACTGTTCATCATGATGGCTGATCATCTGACTCAACAGCTTGTTCCTGCTTTCCCCCGATATCCTTTAAATCCTTCAGAGTTATATCCAACTCCTTCTTGAAATCACAAAATATTTTCGTCTTGGCTGCCCTCTGTGGTAGCGAATTCCAGAGGTTCACCGCTCTCTGGCTAAAGAAATTTCTCCCCATCCTGACTTTTAGATAGACCCATTTGGTAATGGTGGATGTGGTGACCGGGACGTGGGCCAAGAGCCATATTGACACAATCAAATACACGTCAAGCAGATCTGCAAGATGATCCTCCCAATTTTGGCACAAATCCCAAGGCCTTTCTAAGGAAGATTTTGCAGGGTTAATTGAGCTTGGTCTGTCTTTGTCATGTCTATTGTCTACGGCATTCTCATGCATCTATTTGTATTCTCATTCAACATTTGATACAATTGCGAGGCTTGGCAGTCCATTCAAGAGGGCAGTTAAGACCTAGTCACATTGCTGTAGGTCAGGAGTCACAAAGGTCAGACATCATGTGGTCTTTTCTAGTAAACTAGTAGTTTCATGGTGACCATGAACAATACAGTTTTCCTAGTTCAGACTTACTTTATTTGCCAAGTTATTTAGATAACTCAATTTAAATTTCCCAGTCCAAATGGTGGAATTTGAACTCATGTCTCTGGATCATTAGTCCAAGTCTCCAAAAGTTCTTAGGATAAAACAGCAAACTACCTGAAGTTGATGATATGATAGAATTCATACCTTAAGGGTGGCACAGTGGCACAGTGGTTAGCACTGCTGCCTCACAGCACCAGAGACCCAGGTTCAATTCCAGCCTTGGGTGACTGTCTGTGTGGAGTTTGCACATTCTCCCCGTGTCTGTGTGGGTTTCCTCCAGGTGCTCCGGTTTCCCCCACAGTCCAAAGATGTGCAGGTTAGGTTGATTGGCTATGCTAAATTGCCCGCAGTATTCAGGGAGGTGTAGATTAGGTGGGTTGTAGGGGGATGTGTCTGGGTGGGATGCTCTGAGGTTCGGTGTGGACTTGTTGGGCCAAAGGGCCTGTTTCCACACTGTAAGGATTCTATGAAATGGACTTGAGTTTCACAGAATAGGATGAGTATTAGAACATAGAACAATACAGCGCAGAACAGGCCCTTCGGCCCTCGATGTTGCGCCGACCTGTGAACTAATCTAAGCCCACCCCCTACACTATCCCATCATCATCCATATGCTTATCCAAGGACTGTTTAAATGCCCCCAGAAAACAAAGTTCAAACTCCATCAACTCCAGAATTCAACGTGTTGAACCATATCCAGAAATAAAATTGCTTCATTACCACTTTGATACCACCAATTATTGAAATAAAAATCCAAGTGATTCACAACCTTTTAGGGAAGGGAACCTGTCATTATTGGCCACATTAATCTGTAGTGACAGTGGCCCACAGCAATGTGGTTGACTCTGAACTGCCCTCTGAAATGGTCTAGCAAGCCATTCAGTTGTGTCAAACTTTAAAAAAGACAGTCAGTCAAGAAGGTGTGAAACCCAGTGGGCAGTTCAGGAGGATGTAGGGGACTAGGTCTGTAGGGGAATGCATGGCAGGCAAGCTTGGGAGAGTTTAGGGTACGTCACGATGATGGATTCATGTGGAAGTCATGGAAGACGGGGAGAAATTGTTGTGGAGGGGAAGGAAGTCGGCAAATTCAGGTGACTGGAGAGGGCATGGAGTTGCTGCCCATGCAATGGGAATTAGGGATCAGGTCAGAGGTAGAGTGTGGGAAGGTGGGGGTGTAAGAATGGAA
This sequence comes from Ginglymostoma cirratum, assembly GCA_024137785.1. Classification (NCBI taxonomy): domain Eukaryota; kingdom Metazoa; phylum Chordata; class Chondrichthyes; order Orectolobiformes; family Ginglymostomatidae; genus Ginglymostoma; species Ginglymostoma cirratum. The sequence continues at coordinate 6,867,829 of JAHRHZ010000061.1, read as the reverse complement.
ATTAAGTAAACAAGTTTAGTGGGGATTGTTGGCCAGATGTCCTTGGGAGTGTACAGAGTCAGGTTGGATGTTTGTTAGGTATTTGTAGGAGTAGACAATGGAGAGTTGGTGGGCTGGTGGCTATCAGTTTTATAGTTAGCCAGGAATTTAAGCAGTTTATAATCCTTCGAACTTTTTCTAGGTAACTATGTTACACAGGTAACTGTGCTGCACAGGTGAATAGAGTGGTCAAGAAGGCATATGTTATGCTTGCCTTCATCGGACGGGGTATTGAGTATAAGAGCTGGCAGGTCATGTTAAAATTGTACAAGACTTTGGTTCGACCGCATTTAGAATACTGTGTACAGTTCTGGTCGCCACATTACCAAAAGGATGTGGAAGCTTTGGAGAGGGTACAGAGAAGGTTTACGAGGATGTTGCCTGGTATGGAAGGTGCTAGCTATGAAGAGAGGTTGAGTAGGTTAGGATTGTTTTCATTAGAAAAAAGGAGATTGAGGGGGGACCTGATTGAGGTCTTCAAAATCATGAAGGGTATAGACAGGGTTGGTAGAGATAAACTTTTTCCCAGGGTGAGGGATTCAATAACGAGGGGTCACGCGTTCAAGGTGAGAGGAGAAAAGTTTAAGGGGGATACATGCAGAAAGTACTTTACACAGAGGGTGGTAGGTGCTTGGAACGCGTTGCCAGCAGAGGTAGTAGAGGCAGGCACGGTAGATTCATTTAAGGTGTGTCTGGACAGATGCATGAGTAGGTGGGGAGCAGAGGGACACAGATCCTTAGGAATTGGGCGATAGGTTTAGACAGTGGATTTGGATCGGCACAGGCTTGGAGGGCTGAAGGGCCTGTTCCTGGGCTGTAAGTTTTCTTTGTTCTTTGTTCTTTGTTCTTTGTATGTCAGGTCAGTAAGTCAGAATCTAACTTTTCTGAGGTAACTATTCCAGATTGATAGGTCAAATCCATCTAAAGTTTCCAAAGCTAATGCCAAGCTGAGGATACATTTCAGAGGGTTTCAGACTCCAAGTAATTGCCCATTGGAAATTGTAACATCCCAGGTAATTCCCACAGAGTCAGCCCTATCAAGACTTCACATGGCCCTGGCGCACAACTCTAGCCCACACTTCGATGCCAAGTACCTTCTTATCAGAAGATCTAAGCCAATGTTTCTCTTTTCTCCCCCAGTTCTGTGGATTTCTTATGGCTTCATTTGCTCCTTTCTCCCCTCCATTATTTCCCTCATTGTGCACAGATCCTGTAACCCAGATGACATAAATAGCATGTGCACTCAAGTGGGCAAGGAGTAATTATTAAAAGAGGAACAATATTCAGGGCTATCAGCAAAACACTGGAGAATGGCATTAAGTCATAATGCTCATTCAAAAAGCCAGCGCAGACATGATGAGCCAAACAGTCTCCTTCTGCACTGTAACAATTCTGAGTCTGTGATTTTAATAGAACTCAATGGGAAAATGTATAATTATGGGCATTCTTATACAGGCTTTTGAATATTTGGATGATTCACAGAGACTACTCAAATCCATACCATTCCTGGAAATTTCTCACCATATCCATCTTGTGTTGCAGATTTTTTGTAATACAGGATTCCCAAAAGAGATGGTATCATTGTGCATTCTAAAAGTCTGCAGAATAGCAGCCAGAAGTCAGAAAGATTTGAATTTCTAACTTATAGTAAACCAGCCATAACAAATTTAGTTGCATAGCTGTGGAGCCAAAGTACTCAATCATATTCCTACTTCACACCCCAGTACTGACAGCCTCAAGCTCACTGGATACCAAGACAAAATATTAGGCTTTGGAAATAAATTGCTTTTTATTGATCAATAATCTTACATCCTGCACTTTTTTGGAGGGGGGGGGCGCTTTGGCTAACCAACATTACTGAGGGCTTTCTAAGAAACACACCCAGTTGAAGTTTATTTAATTGACAATAAAAAAAAGTAATCAAGTGTGCAAGCGAAAGGTCGTGCACACAGGTGAGGATTTTATAGACCAGAAACAGATGGTAATGGTGTCAGGTCAGGGCTCTGACAGCATGCAACTGTAGGAGTAGCAAGTGATTTGGTGACACCGCTCATGATTTCAAAACTAATAACTTACTTTGTGTCTTCCTAATTTTGTCCATCTCCCAGTGAGAGCAAAGGGGCCGCAGCAGGGGTGTCAGAACATCGGCAACTTTTAAAGGGCGACAATGAGGCAGCAGCCGCCGGTGCTGCTGCACTTGGTAGCCATATTGGTTGGCTTTTCACTTTCCTTCTCAAAGAGGAATGGGGGCATCCATTTAATTGAGATACCTAAGCCTCTTGTCGAGATTGCTCTCTGGATGATGGTGAGGGGCGCAGGGGGAGTTTAGTTTTTCTACTTGTTCTTGGAGATAGGGGGCCAAGTGGTTAAACATTGAGAAATATTATTATTCTAGGGGTATTAACTGGCTGCTGGAGGATTAGGAGGAATGGTTTAGATAGCTTCTAGATAATGGGAGTCTAGTTAGATGGCTGCAAGATGATGGAGAGGAGGTGAGAGAGCTCCCACAGAAGAGGGCAGGGGTAGGTGATGTTAAGTAACTCCTGGATTATTTGACGAGCAGACTATGATGGCTGCTGGCTGCCTCCATTAAATTTGGGCTCAGGTTCTGAGGACCATTGACACTGGGTGTGGGTGGAAATGCCAATGCAGTCGCCACTTCAAGTCCTACCTCAGGATGCAGAGGTGCCAACAGCGCCCCCAAGCCCCTCAATTACATCACAAGTCACTGCAAGGTCACATTACAAACAGAGGGCAAAGAGGAAGGACCACACATGTCCATCCCCCTGCCAGCTCCTGAAAAATCCCACTCGCAACGTCAACAATGATTTTGCTAAATCACCTTCGGTTGCCTCTTGGCTTCGAACCTACATTTTTCTGAAAAATAGTTTAAAACTTTGGGGAATATTGCAGAGCGAGTTAGAGAGTGATTGCTTCCAGGACTTGGATATAAATACGATGATGAGACAGGAGATTCAAAACTGATGAGAAGAAAGTTCTTTCCAAAGCTGCACTGCAAAATGGTTTGCAACAGCAGCGATAGAAGTCTTCTCCATGTATACGAGCCCATGTTTAGTCCATTTTTCCTGCCTCTGGGTGCAAGGTTCAAATTCTATTTCAGACAGTCCTTATAAATAATAACCAATGTTCTGCTTCCTGTGTGGACTTCAGCAGAAGCTTCATGGTTAATGAGAGAGTGAGGATACTGCCCCATAACCCCTAAATATCTTATTAAATCTTGGCACAGTGGGGCCTGAAAACTGATATTGCAGCTCCTACGTCCAGCGAAGTCTTCCACCTCCAATATCACTGACCAGAATTTCTGATCAGCATTCTTAATTTCTTCTGAAAATTCTGCAGCTAGGCTTTCATTATTTCCTCTTGATGGACTCTACATTATTAGAAGCTTGCACTTGTCTTTGAAAGGTACTTCCTGACCTACAATACCCTTTAAAATGGATCTGTTTTTCTGTTTGCCCTTGCTGGACATTCTTCCCTATAATGTGCTCTTCTCACACGGCACATCAAAAAAATGATAGAACTACTGTATCATGTTCTTTCAGGTGTTTTAGTGGTTTTGTCATATGATTTCTAGAGAAGGGCCATCCAGCTTTGGTCGGACCACAAACCACCGCTTCTGAAGCCTCAGAGATTCTCTACAGAACTCCCTGATTCTGCCCTCTCTGTTTAGTTTGCTTTGAGCAATTTGTGGCTTATCAGATCTTCCTTTCTTTGTAAGGGGTCTGATAAAGCACAACTGAATACACCAACAACTATTGCCATGTGGACCAACACACCTCCATAGCCACAACCATGTACCATTGTGAAAAGCTCATTTATAAACATGTCAGCGTGACGTGACTCCTCCGTTGTGTCTACCCTGGTTGGACCTCACTTTCTCAATTATTAATCTTTTCTTCAGACCGAACAAAATGTCAAATGCTGTTAATAGCTCAAATGCGCCAAAATCTTGCCAACTCCTTGCCTTGCCAGGATATCATCTGCTGCTGGGTCTGTGACACATGAGATTGCCCTGATCTGGTGATTATGAGCTTTTGTTCAGAATCTGCAGGGTGCTCTGTACCTCACAAAAGAGTTTCTAGAGCTCTCATCTCTGTCCTTGCTGCAGGCCTGTAATGTTCCTGAGTTGCTTTAGGAGTGGCAGTGGTTGTTCTGTGGGTGTCAACATCTCCAGTTAAAGTCCTTTGTGGTTCCTGCATTGTTCCACTTCTGTAGACTGTTTTTCTTCTAAGGTCTACCTGGTCTCAAAGTCTTTTCTGCTTCCTTCACCAAGAATATTAAAAAAGACAGTAGTGAAGGATCGCTTTTTTTTGTTCTTTTTATATACTTGAAGATTTTAGATTGGCATCTGTGTGTTTTCAATTGGCATCAGTTGCTTTTAACCACTGGCTACAGTGCTGCCACCATCGTTTAGGTTCGGGGTGACAATAGAAGGGACTTCTGCTGCCACAGTCTGGTCTGCACTTTTTGCCTGCCTTGATTTATCCCAGTCCCCTTCATGCTGGTTCAATTGGTAAACATGGTCTTCTCTACTTTTGGGGCGGCATGGTGGCTCACAGCACCAGGTACCCTGGCTCAATTCCATCCTCAGGCAACTGCCTGTGTGAGTTTCCTCTGCGTGCTCTGCTTTCCTCCCACAGTCCAAAGATGTGCAGGTTGGGTGTAGTGGCCATGGGAAATGCAGGGTTACAGGGATGGGGAAGCAATATGGGTGGGATGCTCTTTGGAAGGTTGGTATGGACTCTATGGGTCAAATGGCCTGCTTCCACACTGCAGGAATTCTATACATTACCAGTAATCTGGAGTAAAGTAATTCCAACTTTTTACTTGCACTGTCTATTACTCTCGTTTTAGTTAGAATCATGTTTCTCTAAATGCAAAAGTGTTGCTTCCCTCAGTCTCCAGGTCAGACGGTCCTGCTGCCATCATGTTCACATCAGTTGCATCATTGTCTACTTTACATTAACTGCATACTCCACGTTAACCACTCCATCAGCTGGTCTCAAGGTGGTAACGGCCAAGGCAAGGAGAATTTGCATAGCACAAGGCTAACAGACTGCTCATTGGTTGACAAATCCTTAGTTTACTTCACAGTATTTTCCAAAGGAAGACTGTGAAAACAGAGAGAGAAAAAAATGTTGTGTGGTGGGGTTTGTGTGGTTGCAATGCAGTTGACAGCGATCGTAAGCCTTCAGCCTATTAGACTGAACAGAATCTCACAGAGCAGCCACAGAATGACTCGGGCGAGATGAGTTAAAAATGCCAAACTATTTGCAAGGGGGTGCTCTTTTGAGGTTTGGACTGACTTTGTTGATATAAGCTGGGAGTCCTTGATACTAACACAGAGTTCCCAAAAGTGGAGAAATTCCGTTCCCTAATACCTTAACTTCAAAATACTTGCACATCCACAGTAAATAACTGGTGACAAATAAATAGATCAAAATAACTTTCATGTGATAATATAAAAGCTATTGTGTGATTTTAAATCACTTCCATAGTCAGCAATTATTTAACAAACAAATGCAACTTCTCTGTGTAAACTGCCAAAGTAAAATCTCACCAGAGCTCAATATCTGGGGGGACCGTACTCAAGAAAAAAAAAAGAGAAGAATGCACCTGCTGGCTAACATCATTGGAAACTATAACAAGCAGGACCTTCCCATGTTCCCAACAAAGCTCGGGCATTGTGCCAGTTATTAAATCCAGCTACAGCCAGACAATTTGGTCTTTATTTTATTTTAATGTGGCACTAGACATCTCACATGACATTTCCAAATATGGAATTACACTCTGGGCTTACTCTGATTGCTTGAAATGACTTAACTGCAATGGAATTACTAAAGAATGAATAATAGCAGCATGCACTACGATTGTATGAGCTTCTCAAAAATGCACATGTAACTGTATAACTTGCTTCCATACATGCTGCAAAAGGAGCTGAAAAACGAAGACTGTAAGATGAAGTTTAATCTATTCTCACTTATTTGTGTAATGGTCTTTAACTGTAGCCTTATTTTATAATTCACAGATACATGGTAACTCTACAAAAGAAGCCAAATAATCTGTTTATTGCCGAATTGCAAATACAAACAAACTTTTTGAGATAGACACTTTTGAGTCCTTTTGTCCAGAACTGTACCTTTTGGAGTATTTTCACCCATTTCACTGACTTTTTCACAGTTTCTGAAATTCAGAAGTCTACATCAGCCTAGACAGCGTTACCCAGACTCTTAGCCTCCCTGGAGCATGCATCAATATCCTTGACATGTACAAAAATTTCTGATAGTTGATCTTTGCAATGCAAAATTGGAATGAGCTTATTTTCCATGTATTTCAAACATGATGTTGTGACCATAATTCAGTTTAAATGCGGACCTTTGAGTGGAATTAGTTTCAACAGGATGGTCAGTGGAAGTCTAAGCAACACAAAATAAGCATTGCCCACTTCATTCTGCAACAGATATCTCTGAATTGTGATATCCACCACCCACACAAAGTTCTCCCCAATTTATCATTGACTGCTACTTGCTTCCAACTTGAAAGGTATATGATTTTGAATTTTAGACAATGATCTTCTTCTACAATGATAGACAATGAATGGATTACGGGGTCAAAGTGATTTCCTTAGTTTTTGCCATAAAATAGCTCTGCACTGTTTCACAAACAGAAAAGCTAGAAATGAATGCAATCAAGATTACAGCAGCAGCTGGTTCTAAAAACTCTAGTAACAGTGAGATTTAAAGTACAGAAATTAATACTCCAGCTGTTCATTTGCTTCTGAGTGTGCATTGTCTGTTTCAGAACCTGTCATAGTAACAGGTAACAAAACTGAAATTCTACTTAACATTGTGCCAGTTAAAATTGAGAAGCACCTTTTTACAAATTTGTTTGAGATGGTGTAAGATGGAAACATAATAGAATTCATTTCTTAAAAAGGCTTCATATAGTTTGGATGCCCTCTGCTGGGCAGCATGTAAAGTGTATACAACTGTTTTGGCATGCACTCAGGCTCCAGTGTGAGACAGCACAACACTCTTCAACTTTGGCTCAAATCCAAACCCACTGACACTGTTCCAAATCCCCGGGGCAACCTCTGTGTGTAAGTGGAGCAGGCACTTGCCAGCTGCTCGTGCCCATCCCTATTTGTCTGCAGACTGTGGGACAATCCAACAGGTACTCAGTCAGCAGTCCCCTCAAAGCTCGAGGCTGAGGAAAGTGCTGCATGTTAAAACAACTTACACTGAGCAGAGCTCAATAATGTCATCATGTGCACACCGATAAAACATGGGTGTGAGAAGCAGGTGAGTGGGGTAGCGAGTGCCAGTGTGAGGGGACCAGGCGGGTGAGTGCGGGAGAGGGTGGGAGGGTGAGTGTGAGAAAGGACCAGGCAAGTGAGTCGATGAGAGTATTCATGTGCAAATGGTGAGGCGAGTGGGGAGGCCATTGTGTCTGTGTGGAAAGAGTGGGGTGCAGGGAAATGGGGGGTGGGGGGTTGCGGCAGGTGAACAGAATCAGGGGTTGGCACAGAAGTGGACAGCAGAGTGGCAGGTGGACAGGGGGGCATCGTGAAGTGAATGAGAGCCCTGGAATTTGAAAGCAGAAAAAGGAAGGTTACAGGCGTTAGACCTAAGATTTGTTTTGGATATTTTTATTTTGTCTTTGTGTTTATTTCAAGCTCTGCTTGAAAGCTGGGAGGAGGAATAAAGTGTTGGGATCTGATTTTCTAAGGTGCAGATGGGTGATGGAGCAGTAGGCGTCTTTGATGGTTCTGCAGCAACGGTCAGGGATGTTTGGCTTCCTGGTGAGGCAGGAGATGCGTTGGTGGTATTTTGGTACCACCCTCTTGAGGTTGGCTTGGTTGAAGCCGTCAGCCACGATGAATAAGGCCTCGGGGAATTTCATCAATGCATTTGTAGCTGTGTAAATTTCATCCAGAGCATTCTTCACTTCCACCTGGGGTGGGATGTAGACTGCTGTCAGGATGGCGGAGGTGATGTCACACGGCAGGTAGTAGAGATGGCATTTCACTGTTAAGAAATTCAATGTCAGGGCAGCAGTAACTCACCACAGACACCATGTCAGAGCACCAGGAGGAGTTGATTAGGAGGCTCACCCCACCACCCCTTACCTTACCCAAGGACACCATGCGGTCCACATAATGTATGGAGAAACCTTCAGCTTGTAACGCACAATCAAGTGTAGGAGTGAGCCATGTCTATGTAAAACAGAGCACACAGCAGTCTTTCAGGAAGTTAAGTCTAGTTCTAAGTTAGATCATAGATCACAGAATACCTACAGTGTGGAAACAGGCCCTTCGGCCCACACCAACCCTCAGAGCATCCTACCCAGACCCATCCCCCTATAACCCACCTTATCTACACATCCCTGAACACTATGGGCAATTTAGCATGGCCAATCCACCTACCCTGCACATCTTTGGACTGTGGGAGGAAACCGGAGCACCCCGGACAAAACCCACACAGACACGGGGAGAATGTGCAAACTCCACACAGACGGTTGCCCGAGAGTGGAATCGAACCCGGGTTCCTGGTGCTGTGAGGCAGCAGTGCTAACCACTGTGCCACAGTGCCACCCAGATTCATCCATTTTTTTTAAAATAGCTTGGGCGTTTGCCAGGAATATGCTGGAGTAGGGGTACTAGAAACCACATTGAAACAAGATGAGGACCCAGCACAGAAATTAGTACAGTGCTGGTCTGAGGCTGTGGAAGAGCTTCTGCAGGACTGCTTGGAATCGGTGGACTGGTCTATGTTCAAGAATTTGGGGGCCAACCTAAACAAATACGCCACCACCATCATGAGCTTCATTAGCAAGTATGTAGTGGACTGTGTGCCAAAGAAGTCAATCTGTACGTGCCCCAACCAGAAACCATGGATGAGCCAGGAAATTCACTGCCTTCTGAAGACCAGGCGTGCAGCGTTCAAATCAGACAATCCAGACCGTCACAGAAAATCCAGATACAACCTCCATAAGGCCCCTATCTACATCAAAGGAGCTGAGATGGAGAGGGTTTAGAACGTCAAGTTCCTGGGAGTGACAATAACCAACAATCTGCCTTGGACCTCTCACTTAGATGAACTGTCAAGAAGGCAGAACAATGCCTCTTCTTCTTCACGAGAGTGAGGAAATTTGGCATGTCCACAAGGACCCTCACCAACTTTTACAGGTGCACCACCGAAAGCATTCAATTTGCATGCATCACGGCTTGATACGGCAACTGCTCTGCCCAGGACCATAAGAAACTACAGGAAGCTGTGAACACAGTCCAGACCATCACGGAAGCCATGCTCCCAGCCATTGACTCCACCTACACTTTTTGTTGCCATGGAAAAGCAGCCAACATCAAAGTCCCCTCTCACCTCAGTTATAATCTCTTCCAACCTCTCCCTTCAGGGAGAAGATACAAGAGCTTAAACACACGTACCAACAGGTTCAAGAACAGCTTCTTCTCTGCTGTTATTAAACTGCTGTACGGACCTCTCAAATTTCAAATCTAATTTCAGATCTTGCTTTTGTATACCTCCTGTGTGACAGTAACTTTGTATGCCTTACTCTGTTCACCCTATGGTCTGTACATCCTTGCACATTATGATCTGCCTGTACTGCACGCAATACAAAACTTTTCACTGTACTTAGGTACATGTGGCAACAATAAATCAAATCAATTTCATCTTAAGTTCTTCCTACTTGTGCCATGGCTGCTCCTCATTTACAACATCCATTGTAATCGGGACTGAAGACGACCTAGAAGGGCACTCTGCCTTCTAGCTACATTCAATCATGGGAGAGAAATTCACCAAGATATGAGCATCACCATTGATGAAAGGAGGAAAGAATGCATACTTACCTTTATAACCCACACACAGAATCATAGAAACAGACCCTTTGGTCCAACTCATCCACGCTGACCAAATATCCCAGATAAATCTAGTCCCATTTGCCAACATTTGGCCTATTATCCTGCTAAACCTTTCCCATTCACATACCTATCCAGATGCCTTTTAAATGTTGTAATTGTACCAGCATCCACCATCTCCTCTGACAGCAAATTCCACATACAAAACACCCTCTGCATGAAAAATTTACCCTTTAGGTCCCTTTTATATCTTTCCCCTCTCACCGTAAACCTATGCCCTCAAGTTTTGGACTCCCCACCCTTGGCTACAAACCCTATCCTTACCCCTCATAATTTTATAAACTTCAATAAGATCAGCCCTCAGCCTCTGATGCTCCAGGGAAAATAACCCCAGCCTATATAGCCTCTCCCTATAGCTCAAACCCTCCAGCCCTGGCAACATCCTTGTAAGAGTTTTCTGAACCTTTTCAAGTTTCACAACACCCTTCCTGTAGCAGGGAGACCAGAACTAAATGCAGCATTCCAAAAGTGGCCTAACCAATGTCCTGTACAGCCCCAGTATGGCATCTCAATTCCTATTAAACTTCACCTGCCACTTCTCAGCTCACTTACCATCCCACCAGCATCTGCATCCAAAGGAATGTGAGCTACTGCTGCCATCATCTCCAGTCATATTCCCTTCCCCTCCCTTGTCAGCATTCCACAGGGACTATTTTCTCTGGGACACCGTGGTTCCCTCCTCCTCCACTCCCAACACCTCTCCAAACTCCCACAGCTCCTTCGCTTGCAACAGTAGTAGATGTAACACCTGCCTGTTTACCTGCTCCCTCCTCATTGGCCAAGGCCCCAACACAACTTCCAGGTGAAGCAGTTCATTCAATCTTAGTCTATTGCACTCGCTGCTCACAATGTGGTCTCCTCCTGGGGAGATGAGAAATACACTGGGTAACCACTTTACAGAACACCATATACTGTCTGTCAAAATGACCCCAAGTTTCCAGTTGCCTGCCACTTCATGCACCACCACGTTCGCACGCCATCATTTGTCACAGGCCTGAGGCAGTACTCCAGCAAGCCTCAGCACAAGAACAAAGAACAGCATTTCATCTCTCTCGGGGACCTTACAGCCCACAGGACTCAACGTAAAATTCAATAATTTTAGAGCCTGATTATGTCCTTCTATGTTTTTTATCCACCCCACTCCCAGTTTCCATTATGACATATGTTGTTTTCAGCACAGGCTACACATTCTTCCCTACTCTCAGCTCTCATCATCACTTATTCAGCTTTCCTGCTCCTATGATGCTGCTTGGCCTGCTGTGTTCATCCAGCCCCACGCCTTGTTATCTCTTCTGTCCTGGTTTACTACTGCATGTCCATCTCTTTCATATCTCTTTCTCTCGGCTCAATCTCAATGTATCCACTCACGTTGCACCCACCCGCCTCCTTGATCTTCAGCATAAATGCCACTTTTTCCCAGCTGCTAATGATTCTGATGAAAAGTTACCAGACTCTAAACATTAACTCTGCTTTCTTCCCACAGATGCTGCCAGACCTGTTGAGTTTCTCCAGTAATTTCTGTCTTTGTTTCAGATCTCCAGCATCTGCACATTTTTTGTTTTATATCAATGGTTATGGCACCTAACAAACCTGAAACTTCTGTCAGTTAATTTGTCATGTTCCTGTATATTGTAACTGCTTATAAAACAGCAAGACCCTGACTTGGAGTCCCTGCTATATCTATATCTCACTTTTATTTCAACCACAAAAATTAACTTAGGGCTTCACAGGAAGCAAAAGATAACTGATAATTTTCAACACAGATCTGCACATGTCTCAAGTGAGAGATCAGTGAAAAAGAGGGCAAGTAAAATGTTTCCCCAAAGCACTATGCGAGACTCGCTGCAAATCAACTTAAATTCTTGTGTCCTATTTAGCAGGCCAGAACCTACTTAAAGCTCCAAGAACTCAATAAGTGCATGCTTTGAGTAGAAAAGCTCTATGTTTGCAATTCACCACACAGATTGCCATTACTCGTACTTTCTGAGCATGGTTTCAGAGCCAATACGAGTTTTTAATATAAAAGATGCTTTAAACATAATAATACATACACATTTGCTGGACAACTTCTTGGTTTCTCCAGTCTCCCTCCTGTTCGAACGAAGTGCAACACCTCCAGGTTAGTACGAGCTGGATAAGGCTGCTGCCCTAATGTCATTACTTCCCACATTAAGATACCAAAAGACCTGGAAAGTGATTTGAAAAAAAACATTTCGGAATAAATAAACCACCAAAAATATTAGTCTAATCATTTGTCGGAGTTAATTTCTCTTACTACTAGAGTAAAGCAAATCCTTAACACTGTCAAACTTTATGCCTGGTTAAGGATCAAATTATTTTTTAATCTAAAAGTCAGGCAACTAGGATTTCATCTCTCCTTCTTACCCCTAGATATCTCTAATTTTTCTATAGGCTAACATCAGAAAAATGAAACAAAGCTTAACTATTTGATGGGAGGTGTTTTCCCACTTCGCTAAAATGTTGCACACAACCCATTCAAAGTGCATACACACAACTGGCATAAAACAGTGTCAGTGCATATTGAAAAATAGGCATTTCCCCATGCCATAATGCACCATTCCACCTCCTCATTTTCACACTTCTGCTTCATGACAACTTGAACCTGTATTTGCTGCTTTATCAAATTGTTCCCATGTTTCATGAAATGAGATTGGGGCGAAGGGGAAAAGGAAGAAAACAAAAAGAGAATTAACTCAGCACTTTTAGAAATCAATATTGCACTCTACCGTGTGATTTACAGACTTAATGCCGGTCCATGAATTGGGCTTTTACTGAGCCTAAGCATACACCTCACTAATACCAAAACTTCACTTAACTGAACACCTCTGTACGAAAAACAGATTACCAAATGAAAAAGAAAAGTTAGTCAATGATTAGATACTTAAAGACAGACCTTCAGCTTTGACATAGTTTGGTTTAATGCACCTTGATATATTGCATTTTGTTTCTATCCATATAATGAGGCATGGAACATACTTTAATTCTACAACTAAATATTTATTTTTTGGGTCACTTTCTTCAAATAACTTAATTGCCCCCACTTTAGGTCATCCTTCCTGTACACCATTACGAAATGACAATGGTAGGCAGCTGGCCTGTTAATACATGACCAGCTGTTGGATGGTTTACAGTAGCCATCTGACTATTTCTTTTCTCCCCTCCCCCACTTCCTATGAGCAAAATCCTTAACCCAATCCCCAGTGGCCAAGCTCAGACCAGAAGTCTGAATGTGGAAATTGCCAGGGTTGTACTTACCACTTTGCAAATTTGAAAGCTCGGTTTTCAAATTTACAATGTGCTTTTCCTCTACTTGCCCTTTTTTAAAATAGTTTAGTGTCAGTGGGAGATAACTTGTAGCATCCCTGCCTCTGTGCCAGAGGCTCTGGGTTCAAGACCTATGCCAGGATTTGAAGGCCACAGGAGGAGATGCGTTCAGAATTTCACCAAAGAGGTTGGTTATCAGCCTGTAAATTTTTCCAATATTCCTGATGGCAGAAAGCAAGAGTGGAAAAGTTTCTGGGCCTGCCATTTGATTGAAGGCAACAGCAAACCAAGCATGATCATGGGCCAATTCAATGGACGTCCGTGATCACTAATGCCCTCTTAACGGCTGTTACCAAAGGAAGAGTGTGATGAAATATGTACAATACACTATTTTTTTTGCAGATTATGATATAGGTTGGTGCTGTGCAGGGCACTTTTATAGGTCAAAAAGTATTTCTGAAACATTGACCTAAAGGCATCAGCTCCAAGATGACTTATGACTTCAAATCAATTGTATGATTGACTCCTGTTGTGTTAACAGAATAAAATATCAATGCTTTTAACTTTATGACAGGTAGCATAAGCAGTCTTGAGATAATAGGAACTGCAAATGCTGGAGAATCCAAGATAACAAGGTGCAGAGCTGGATGAACACAG
>JAHRHZ010000061.1:6815812-6853490 GCA_024137785.1 Ginglymostoma cirratum | reverse complement strand
AGGCCCGAAACGTCAAGCTTTCCTGCTCCAATGATGCTGCTTGGCCTGCTGTGTTCATCCAGCTCTACACCTTGTTATCTACAAGCAGTCTTGACTTCAGTCTAGATGAAAACAAGTGAGTTTAGGTCAAATGAGAAAGAGTATTTCCCCTTAGCAGCACTTTTGTTTCACAGTTCAGTGGAAGGAAGGCAGTAGCAGTGTTTTTTTTTCCTAGTATATGAAGCTTCCAAGCCCGGAGCACTTAGGATAAAATCTTCCAGTTGGTAGAATTGAGAAAGTTTAGGCCATCACAATTGTGAAAGGTTAATTGCCAGACACAAAAAAAGTCTTTTTAGTGTAAGAGAATGAAACTGGAAGGAGCTAGTGAAGGAGAAACTTAGAAGCATTGAGAGAGGACTGTAGTTTCTCTAGGCTTGAGTCTATGTAAGGGTAGTTATGGATGTAGCAGAACTAAAGGGAAACTTTATTTTACTGTTTAAGTCAAGGTATTTCTGAACCATCTTTTATACCTGTATTGCTTATTACTGTAGTTATATGACTATAAAAATGATTTTTTCCCCTCTGTGTAATAAGCTTATGTTCTGCATCTAGAAGAACATTGACAGGCTCATGTGAATATATCTCAGCGAGGACCATCAGGTTAACAAAAAAAATGATCTATCAAGCCAGCTTTCATCCTGAGCTCTGACGTGTTCAGTATTACAATCAGCTATGATAATCCAGGATTATAACACGTGTCAATAGCCTCCAGGTGACTTGGCTCACACATTGGTCAGTACGCTACATCAGGCACCTTAAAGCTGCTGGGTTATGACAACATCAGCAACCCTCCTGTCTCATGCTGTGTGCATCATTAACCAGTAATCAGCACTGCTTTCCAGCAGGCAGTTTCATCAACAATTTTGGTCCAGTTTTACTAGTATTCTATAATGGTACTAATTTCAGTGACTACATCAATATATTGTTGGTCAATTATGTAGTATCCTCATGGAAACCAATAAATATTAATTTTCAAATCTCTTGTTTTATATCCAGGCAGTCAATTTTCCACCTATTTCTAACAGTTCTTAATGAGGATTTTGCTTCCCTTTGACCAGAGCCAATATAAAATTGGACTTTACTAGCCACATTTTTAATGGGAGTGGGTGGGCTTGGAAGAGTGGGCACAAGAAATTTCATCTTAATCTCAGAGACCAAGGTGATATACATATCTGCAGTTATTGACACAGTTCACATAATATTTTACACTATAAAAGGGTACAAAATTTCAGGTTGTTTCTTACTCAGATCAGGACATAAGAAAGGTCTGAAGCATATTTTATGCCTGGAAAGAATGATTCAGAATACTCTTACTGTTGTCACACCAACTCACTTCCCCCAGTAGCAGAGAAAAAAATCAAAATGCAACTGCGGAGGTTTTTGGTTCAGGCCTAAAAAGAATGCAAAAGTAAACTGGACCTGTCCATGGTAACTGGCAGGAGGTCCAAGCCCACTTCAGACTTTAGATGTAATTTAACATGATCCTAGTAGGCTCCAGGTGTCAAATTGGAATGGGGAGTCACTATAAAAGTCAGTACTGAGACTAATGGTTCTGCAGCACCACCTACAGGAATCTGGTAGAAATGCAGGCATGTAAAAATAATTTAAGTACATTAGCAATTGAGAAACTATATCACTTTGCAAAATTTATTTTAATGGATATGAAATCTGAAGTCTTTGCACCTATTAGTTGGAACAATGGTGTAAGGAACAATTTACCTTTTAGCAATAAATATTAACAATGGATAGAAGTTAAACATTTTTTGGGGGTGTACTTCAGACAGATTATACTTTAAAAGCTTGCTATATGGTAGTTATACAGCTGTAAAAATGATTCTTGCACATCTCAATGTACCACTGTTTGAACACTGTACTGCAGGTTAATTGCTATAAACATTTGGTTGGCTGAGCATCATTTTATTTCAATGGTGACACTTTCAATTCGAAGTCAGAGATTTAAGAGTTCTCATTCCATGTTTGCATAAAATCTAGACCAGTTCTTCAATACAGTACCAAAACAGTGCTGCATTGGTGGAGGTGATTCTCTTAATGCGTGACGTCCTTGGGAAATTCCAAAGTGTTTTATAATCAAGAATCCTCATCGCTTGTTGTAATGCAAAATGCACAAAGACTCCACAATCTGCACTGAGGTAAAGAATTAGATAAATTGGTCTGGAGATTCCGTGTAATGGCACCCTTTTTTTGGCATAAACAGCACAAAAGCACACAACATTTTCAGCACAGTTTGCATTGTGGACAAATCGAGGGTCTGTGATCAATTATGCTTAATTTACAAACATTGTACTAAAATTAGTCATAACCTCATGGGGTGAAATAATCAGCATAGGGAGCTTCCGCTAATTGTATCCATTTGCAGGACTTCAGCAGACATTACAAGTCAAGCTTAATCTTTAGGGTGCAAGTATACTGACGGTACATTGAGGGGTTTTGAATGAACTTCTAAAAAATTAAGGAACTAACTGTAATACCTACTGAACTAGAAAGTGCGTATTTTATCATTTTCAGTAACTTAACTCTGACAAAAATCCTTATACCTGGTGATAAATCAATTTCTACCTGTACCAATAACATTTTACCAATCTACCCTAATGAAATATATAAAGGAAAACTTTTAATGCAATTTTCATTACAAGTTACATTTTAAAATATGGGCTGATTGCACTGATGCTGAGCAGATTTTACATCCAGCAATATGAGAACTGGTTTGAGTGGGAACTTGGTGGTCAGGGGGAATAAACACCTCAAAACTGATGCAATTTGGATAGAATCAAGTGCACCCAGAGTAATGTGCGTCATAACATATCTGAACAGGTTGATTCAAAAATATCTACCCGAAGTGGAAAGTCAATCTCCTTGGATTTTAGTCACAGTTGTTAAAATAGCATCACCTGTTGGGCCTTAGCATAGCTTCTCATTTGAAAGGCTCCACCACTGGAATTGTAGCCTAGATGTTGTGTTCCAGTCATTGATATGGGACTTAAACCCACAACCTCCTTACCAAAGCTACCAGAGCCACAACTGACAGGCAGGAGTTTTCTGTTCACACAGTGTGGATCCATCTGTTCAGGTAGGAGACAGTCAATGTTCCACAGGCTCTCTTCAGACATTCTTCCCTCAAACACTTGTTATAACCCACTTAGGAAGCATCTTCATTCTCAAGTCCCACTACTCCAGGGTCACCGCAAGAGCTAATGATTGAATCAAAACGTGCAAAGTCCCCACTTTACCCATTAATAGAATCAACACAGACCAGGTTCCTGGACTTAACAAAAATTACTACTCATTACAAATGAGTAAAATTTGATCACAATTAAATAGCTATGAAGAGTCCACACATGGCTCTAATGATTAAAATTCTAAACGCTTACACACACACGCCTGCACCTGCACCCGCACCCACACCCACAGCAGTAATCCAGAGAGTTCGCTGAGATGATATTTTTCCCACCCAGGACTTCTTCATTGTCTTTCCTTCACATTCTTTTCACTTCTTCACACAAAGCACAAGCAATTGGTACCCTAACTGAAATGTCTCTTGGTCACTAGTTAAGAGCCTCAGCTTACACACTACCTCCCCTTCCAGAGATCAAAAGGGCTTCTCAGTATATTAAATCACACCAACAAGCTGTTTAGCAGCCCAGGAAATGAAGTTGTCATCAGCCTGATGTTTGCCCTCCGCGACTGGTCACAATTGCAGAATCCAATCAGCTACCTATTACCAGCCAATCTCACTTTGCACACACACCTCTCAGTACTACGCCATCTATTTATGTCTGTCTCCATTACTTGCCATGCAACAGTACAGACATGACTTACTGTAAGTTTCCATAATTTTAAAGTGCAGCAATTCTTTCCACAATCTTTGATTCTAAAGCAGTGCTTTCTCCTTTTCAGTCTCCACTCAAAAGTGCAGAAAACAAAATCATACAGTCCTTACACTCCATCAAAACATAAAATTCACAGATCATTTTTCTCATTGCTGGATGCATGATCTTGCAGACACTACATATCACTATTTGCCAAGCACGGATGAATTTGGCAGACATGATCAGGCACTACAAACACATTATGATTGAATTATTAGCATGAAATATTTACATACCAAACATCAGACTGATTTGTGAACATGCCATCAATTAAGCTCTCAGGTGCCATCCATCTGACAGGAAGTAGCCCTTCTCCTTCCTTTCTGTAGTAATCATTCTTATAGATATCTCTTGCAAGACCAAAGTCTCCTATTTTCACCTTGCGATTTGTGGAGTTGTATTCCTTTATGGAAACTAAACAGTTTCTAGCAGCCAGATCCCTTTCCAAAAAAAAAAAACAAAACTACAGCAGTTACTCAACAAAATACACAGTCTGCTAAAACATACCAACATGTAAATTCCCCCTAAAATATGCATGTTTGGTTTGGTCAATGAGCCACAAACAATGTCACATTTAGGATAGCAATCCTGACAAAACTTAATTAAATCTCCAAAGAGAAGTTAGTAGTTGATCATATATCATTAAGGCAGCAGAATGCAAGAGCGTTTTTTTAAGCAATACCAGAGGATGATGGTAGGTGGATCAGAATTAGAAACAGGCAGCCAGTTCAGATTTATATTTTTGGGGATACTAAAGGTGCCATTCTCTGCTTGATGGGGGGTCAAAAATTGACCCCACAGTATTTTAATTTGTTTCTGATTCTTTTCCAACTACTGTTCATTCCAGGAAAAGCTCTGGTAGCTCAACAACTGAGTTATTTTTATCTTGTGATCTAAGCAACGTACTGGAGAAGTCTACAGATTTTCCAGGCTCTGCAATCTATGTAATTATCATTGTCAGAATATGAGTACCATTTTTCTGCTTTCAAGAAAAGCAACTCCATAGTAACGGGAGTGACTCCAGTGTTACAGCTTTTACTGATTATCTTTTTCACCGGCACTCTTTGCTTTCTGATTTATAATTGTCACAATCAGCTGCTCTGATTCTTTCCATTTCAAAACTATTCATCAATTCAGACAAAAACTCACTCTACACTACACACAAACATTATTTTCGGAAGCACTTAATCATTCAGCCCTTTGCTCCTCCTGTGTTATTTAATTGGATCATGTATGATCTCAGTATAGAAGGTCTAGAGGAGGTTTTGCAGTGGTAGTGCAACTATCTTTGAGCCAAGAGTCTTGGGTTCAATTCCCACCTGCTCCAGAGATGTGCAATAGCATTCTTGAACAGGCTGATTAGAAAATATCTAAGGTCCAGAAGGGGTACGATAAAGCAAATAAAAGAAGCAAAAAAAGAGATTATACAAAGGAGGAAGTAAAAGGACGAATGGGACTTACGAAGGACCAAAAAGAGAATTTGCACCTTTGAAGATTTGGAGATTAGAAGTAAGGGGTCTTGGCTCAGGTATTCAATATCTTGTGTTTTTCTCTACCAAGGAAGCAGATACTACCCAGATCATGGTGACAAGAGGGTGCAAAGTTGGCAAGGAGGAGATCTTAGATAGATCCTTGTTCTTAAAGTTGATGAGACACGAGGACCAGATGAAGATGAAAAGAATTGAGAGTGAGAACTTCCAAAGGTTCAACAGGACATTGAGACGTTCAGAAGAGTTTTACCAGAATGTTGCTGAGAATAGAGGGTTTAAATGGTAAGGAGAGGCTAGATAGTCTGGGATGTTTTTCACTGGAGTGTAGGAGGTTGAGAGGTAACCTTATAGAGGTTTATAAAATAATGAAGGGTATAGACAGGGTGAATGCAAGTGTGTTTTCCCTAGGGTGGGGGATTTCAAGACTAGGGAGCATATTTTTAAGGCAAGTGGAGAAGGATTTAAAAGGACATTAGGGGATTTCTTTTAACAGAGAGTGGTTCTTGTGTGGAATGAACTTCCAGAGGAAGTGGTGGACGCAGGTACAGTTACAACATTTAAAAGACATTTGGACCAGAACATGAATAAGAAATGTATGGAAGGATATGGGCCAAGCACAGGCACGTTGGACTAGTTTACTTTAGGTCAGCATGGACCGGTTGGACCGAAGGGTCTGTTTTCATGCTGTATTACTCTACTTTAGTGGAGTGGGAAGCTAAAGCTTCAAGTGGAGAAATGTGAGGCGATAGCTTTTGGAGTAGAGATCATGAAGACACGGTTTAAGCTAAAGGGCACTATTCTAAAAGGTGTGCAGGAGCAGAGGGATCTGGGTGTTACGTACACAAGTCATTAAAAGGTAGTAGGGAACAGAGAGAGTAGTTATAAAGCGTGCAGTAGCCAAGGCTTTATTGATAGGGTCACAGAATACACTTGCAAAAATGTAATGCTGAACTTACAAGATGCTTGTTAGACCTCAGCTGGGGTATTGCGTACAGTTAGGTGCCACACTTGAGGAAGGATGTGAATGCATAGCAGAAAGTGCAGAAGGGGGATGACAGCAGTATTATTGCTACACTTTTAATACAGAGCCCCAAAAAACATTCTGGGGACCCGGGTTTGAATATCACCATTGAAATTTTAATTTTATACAAATATAGAAGTAAAAGATTTAGTGTGGACCATGAAATGATTGTGGATTGTTGGAAAAACCCACCAGTTTCATAAATGTCTTTTTGGGACAGAAACTGCTGTCCTTACCCAGTCTGGCCTACATGTGATTCCACACTCTCGGTAATGTGGTTGATGCTTAACTGCCCTCTGGGCCGTTAGCAACAGGCAATAAACACTGACCAGTCAGCAATACACACATCCCATCAATGATTCTTTTTTTAAACAAGTTGTTTATGAGAATGGCTCCAGTGATGAGAAACTTCAGTTATGCAGGGAGACTGAAGAAGTTGGTTCTGCTCTCCTTTGAGGGGCAAAAGGCTGAGAAGAAATTTGACAGCTTGCAAAATTATGAAAGATCAGGACAAAATAGATAGAATGATGCTATTCCCACTTGTAAAAGGAGCAAGAACCAGAGAATGCAGATTTAAAGTAATTAGCAAAAGAAGCAAATGTGTTATGAGATGTGAAATGTTTCAATGCAGTGACTAGTTAGGTTCAGAAAAGCACTTTTTGAAAGTGTAGTGTAGGCTAGTTCAATTGAGGCATCCACAAGGAAATTAGATTATTACCTGAATAGAAACAATGTGCATGGTTACTGGGAAATGACATTAAATCATAACAGTCTTTTAAACAGCCTGCGCAGACACAATTGGCTGAATGGCCTCCTTCTGCTTTGTAAGAGTTCTAAGATTCTGTAATTGTGGCCTCAGCTCCATTTTCCTGACTACCTCAGATACCCTTCAACTCTCGTTAGTCAAAAAAGCATCTTAAATAAGATACCAATGAGAAATGGGCTGAAAAAAAAAACAGATTGCTTCAATTCAATTAATCAGTGCTGAAAGGCCCTCATTGGACCTTAGTCTTATAAAAAATAAGCCGTAACTCCAATATTTGAATCCTAATACCATAAATGTGAAAGGCACATTTCAGCAGATTGTCCAGTAAAACATTTAAAAAAAGCATGCAAACTAAAGGGTACTGAGAGAAAGAGAGTGAGTGAATCAACTGGTTATTTATCTTTTTCAAAAGTTATTATTTTTCTTCTGGAATGGCATCTCATGGACTCACAGCCTTCTGCAGAGGAGAAAGTCCTGAAATCTTCTTCTGTTCTCTTGGTGATTTCCTTAAAATTGTGCCATCTTTTTGCTACTCCACTGACCATTGGAAATAGATTTTCACTACCTGCCAATTAATACTCTTCCCAATTGTGCACAAATCTGTCACCTTTTCTCAACCCTCACTGTTTGCCTGAAAAGGCCCAAGGCCAAATTTCCACCATGGAGAAGATTTCCTATTTTCCAAGATTTTACAATTACTTACCTTCCCCAAAGTTCAGAAAAATGAACAAATTGATTTTAAAGATCTATTTTGTTTTCAAATTTTGTTTTTTATAGGCTGCATCATGGTTTGTATTTTCTCATAATTGATAGCCTTGTTATCAAGAGATAACAAGGTGTAGAGCTGGATGAACACAGCAGGCCAAGCAGCATCATAGGAGCAGGAAAGCTTGGCGTTTCGGGCCTAGACCCTTCATCAGAAATGGGGGAGGGGAAGAGGGTTCTGAAATAAATAGGGAGAGGGGGGGGAGGCAGATAGAAGATGGATAGAGGAGAGGATAGGTGGAGAGGAGACAGACAGGTCAAAGAGGCAGGGATGGAGCCAGTAAAGGTGAGTGTAGGTGGTGTTAGGGAGGAGATAGGTCAGTCCAGGGAGGATGGACAGGTCAAGGGGGCGGGATGAGGTTAATAGGTAGGAAATGAGGGTGCGGCTTGAGGTGGGAGGAGGGGGTAGGTGAGAGAAAGAACAGATTAGGGAGGCGGGGACGAGCTGGGCCGGTTTTGGGATGCGGTTGGGGGAGGGGAGATTTTGAAGCTTGTGAAATCCACATTGATACCATTGTTATCAATGTTGTAATCAAGTTAGTTTTCAAAAATAACACATGGCTCTCATTTACGCAAGTTCACTAATTAGGAAGTCAATTTAAAGTTGAGTTCTTTCACCAAAAACAGTGGCTTACGTTTTGCTCATTAAGATTTAAGATAAGCTAACAAATCGGCCCAAATGTATTTGCAAAACATAGACATTGAATTAGTAATACAAATGGTAACTTACCTGTGAACAAAATGCATTTTCTCAAGGTAAGTACAGCCTTTTGCAACATCCAGACATATATCTATGAGGTCACCTACACAGAGCAAGGGCTGATGAAAAAAAATAGAATGAGATCAATAGTTAATCTCAAAGCGCTAATTATGAAGAAAAAAGATTTTAAAATGCTGAACTTATAAGTCAAGTAGATGTAAAATAATAACAATTGGTGTTCTGTTTAATCAAAACTGGATAAATATCCACTTGTTTGCATCTCAAATGCCCGTGTAACAGCAAGTCTTAAAGATAAATAGTGGAGTGGAAAGGATTTGTTTTTATTCTACACTATCATTTGGAATGAAGGTGATGATAGTTATGAAAGGCACTGAGCCTGAAATACTGATGGACAATCTTATATGGAAATTCCAAAATGATTTTCATATGTCTTTCATAAGGGATCAGTGAAATTTTATTTTTAAGAGGTTATTTTATCCTTAAAATTATAAATAACTGAATTCCTGGCTATTTAAATCATGCACAATTAGAGTTTCTTTTTAAGGTTCACCAAGAATTTCTCATATCAAGTTGATCCAAAAACCAGCAAAACAATAAAAATTCCCTCTCAAGTACAGTCAATAACCCAATTATCATATTATAACCCACTACACTGCTCACTTTCCAAACTTAATTTTTCAATTCACTGAGTAAACGAGAAATGCAATCCAGCACAAGTTTTTTGCAACTTTGAACCAGCTAAATACATCTGTAATCCAAACAGCATGAGCAAACAGTATGAAACCTCATTAACCAGTTACTCCATGCTTTATGTTGCTTCTTCTTAAAGCTCTTCCTACAGGTTCTGTTCTGTATGTCAGGCTTAAGTAAACACTAGATAAATTGCAATTCAAAATACCCGAATGCTAAAGTTGGCTTGACATGGTTTTATAAAAAGCTGTTGAGAGACTGAGAAGAGACAGAAATGAGTGGCAGGAGGGTGCAAGCAATTATGACTGAGGCAGCTGTAAAATTGCCTATTTTAGTTTAGAAATGTGATCAGCAATTGATTGCATGATTAGGGATTTTACTACCTGTTCATTGACAAATATCTTTTAGATTATACCGTGGTGAGAAGTTATTAAATTCATGTTGCTTATTTCCAAAACCACTAATGAAAAAGATCTGCAATGTTATTATTCATCTTCCAGCAATATAATGACGAGATTGCCAATTATTTCTGTCTAACCCACCTGAGACCCTCTAGCTCCTCGGAGATAACTGAGCAAGTCTCTTCCCTTCATAAGCTCCAGCAGCAAGAACTGTGGCTCATTCAGCAGGCATACACCCAGCAGCTTAACTATATGGGAATGATCAAAATGACTAAAAGAAAACAAAAGCTCACAATAAGAATCAAAGTTGCCAGAGTTAAGACAGCAGACATCCGCCAATGCAAAACACATCTAAAACAAATTGAGTAACAAAAGACAAAAAGATTAATTGTATTGTTTATAAAAACACAAGAAAGAGGAAATTTGGAACAAAATCTTTATCCAGAGTTAATTTGAAGGAATCTTTTGTCAAAATGTTATCTTGGGAAAATTTGGCTCCATCTCTATGTACATAGTAAGGTCAGCAAAATTAATTGCTGTAGATAATGTAAAGAGTGAGCGTAGGTAAGGAAAAATCAATTCCATACTTAGTTATCTCTGCCACTGAAAGTGGGCAGAGTCAGAGTCAATGTTTACATGAGTTTACAGGCCAAACAACTGTATTTCAAAAATGAATGTATTTTGCAAATACATCTTACACATACAGGGTATGGATGAAGGAAGAACTGATTAACTTTTGATGAAGTTGTGGATCAAGATGGGTTTTCATTTGTTTCCACTAAAGTGGGGCAAGTTGATTTTAAGAGTGTTACAGGTTATTTTCACTGGAACACCATTGATTATTCAAGAAAGTTGTAAATTGTTTCAGTTACCATGGTAGAATTTGTCAGAGATACCAACAGATGAACAGAGCTTTTAGAGCAGACTGTTAGATGCAAGGGGTAAACAAAAACCCTCAAGAAACAGTCATAGAGTCATACAGCACAGAAACAGACCCTTTGGTCCAACCTGTCCATGCTGAACGTAATCCCAAATTAAACTAGTCCAACCTGCCTGCACTTGACCCATAGCCCTCCAAACATTTATTCATGTACTTATCGACATGTATTTTAAACATTGTAACTGTACTCGCATCCACCACTTCCTCTGGAAGTTCATTCCACACACGAACCACGCTCAGCATTAAAAAAATTGTCCCCATGTCTTTTTTTAATCTTTCTCCTCTCACCTTAAAAATATGCTCCCTAGTCTTGAAATGCCCCACCCTATAGAAAAGACACCTGGTATTCAACTTATCTGTACCCCTCATGATTTTATTAACCTCTATAAGGTCACCAATAACTTTCTAAGCTGCAATGAAAAACTAGGACACAGCCTATCCAGTCTCTCCTTATAATTCAAACCCTCAATTTCCAGCAACATCCTGATGAATCATTTCTGAATCCTCTGCAATTTAATAATATCCTTCTTATAATAGGAAGACCAGAACTGGACACAGTGCTCTAGAGGAGGCCTCATCAGCGTCCTGTATAACCTCAAATAACATTCCAACTTCTATACTCAAAGGACTGAACAATGAAGGCAAGTGTGCTAAATGCTTTCTTAGTCACCCTATCTATAAGTAATTGTGACAACATAGAGTTAAAGAGATCGGCAGAGGTATGCACTCAGTGCCCTCTTTACTTTCAAGATGCAATTTCCACGTGCTAAAAAAATCAGAATCTAATTGCACTTGTTTGTTAAGCACATTGTGACTAAAATGGAAATAAGTAAGAGAGAAAACCGAGATGTTTTGCATTTAATTGGTGTTTTTCAAAGTCATTGGATGTCTCAAAGAACTTTACAGCCAATTAAGTGCTTTTGAAGAGCAGACATAATGTAACGTCAGAAAACTGGATAAGAAGGTACAGCCCACTATTTCACTCAGGCACAGATCAATATCAAACTCTAGGGAGCATTTCCATTTGGCCTAGTTATTGCAAAATCACATATGTTTTATAAATAACACATTTAGAACTTTGATGCACCACATGTTCACAAGAACATTTCTTAAACTTTTAAATAATCTGAGGAAAAATTTCAAGTAACAACATCAGATCTGAATTTAGAGAAACTCCCAGGTGAGGACATTCAGCGAATGCCTTTAAGCAGCAGCATTTTATATCCTTCTGCTGCATATTTTGCCTCTGCTCCAACTCTCTTACTTTCTCTCTAAATATTTAGTGGCACTTCTTCATTCATTACTTATTGGGACCTAAATCCTTCTGCAACCTTTCCTGTTCATAATCCCCAGCAGTTCCCAACCCTTGCAGAATTTTGGGTTCTTGCACAGGTTTGAAATTGAAACGCCCTGCTGTCAATACATAATCATGAAGTTGTCCAACTAATTTCAATCTGCAGCACCTTTTCTCTTCAATGTTCGAAAAGCGTAAACATCTCACTCATTGCTTAACAGTAAACCTACCTCATTAAATAGGCCTCTTTGAGGAATTCAGATTTTTCATGATCAGTTGCCCCTTTTCTCAGAGTCTGGTAAGTAAATAAATATACTCTTGTGAAACTGCATTGCAATTTTGGCAAATAGCTTTCATCTTAATGTGAAGTTATTGATTTCAGTTGTGGCCTCTAAATACAATTGGTTTCTAAGATAGAAAAGAAATGTTTTAGAGTGGATTTTATATTTCCCACAAATGACTAAGCAAGAATGGTACATTAATAGCACATCGATAATATGAATAGAACTTTGAGAGTTAGTCTCAGTTAGAAATGCATATTGATTTTCAATTCAGTGTTCAACTCCGATTGGGACCTTGGTGAATTGGAGGGGGTTTGGGAGTCAAAAAAATCTGATAGCCATCCCTGTATGTAAATGACCCAAGCTGTGTCCAGCTTCTGACCTATAGAGTATAATTTGCACTTATCCTATCATCATATTTGCTTTCAAAATAAACTTACATGTGAGGCTAAATTTTCTCAGCTGCTGAACGACATTGTAATTGATGAGAAAGTTGGGCTAATTGTGAGAGATCAGCAATAAGAATATTCCTGACGTCAGGAGCAACATGTCCAACTTTCCAACAAAGTATTAAACAGTGAGATGAGATGCTCACCAGTGAGTGACTAAAAGCCTAATTGCATGCTTCAGCATGCATTAACAACCACACTATATCATCTTGCCTCACTGCTATGCAGATTCCCCATTGTCCCAGACACAATGGTGAAAATTTCCAACACGCAAGAGAGAGTGGTGAACGAGCAACTCCTTGAGAAGCTGGTAAAAAGCTCCCTGCTTGAACCACTGCAGTTCACATAGTGTAGATAGACTCACAGTGCTACTAGAAAGGTACATCCAGGATTTTAATCCATCAACGGTGCAATACAGTTCCAAGTCAGGATTGTATATGACTTTGAAGCTATTGGCAGGTTGTGGTGCTCCCATGCATCTGCTGGCCTTGGTAGATTTTGCAGGTTTGGAAGGTACCACTTAAGGATCACTGGCGAGTTGCATTGCACTTTGTAGATGGTACAAGCTGCAGCTACTCTACATCAGTGGTGAGGAAAGTGAATGCTGAAGATGGTTCATAGTGCAACAATGAACCAAGGTACTTTGTCCCAGAATAGTTGAGTTTCTTGATTGTTGTTAGAGCTACACTCATCCAGTTAATTGGTAAGTATTCCTTCACATTCCTGACTTGTGCCTTGTAGATGATAGACAGGCTAGGGGGAGGCAGGTGTTGAGATACTTGCCAATATATGGCTGGTCCAGTTCAGTTTCTGGCTAATGACAGTGTTGAAACTCATGACAGAGTGTCTGGCTGAAGTTCTTATTCACACAGATGTGTGATGTACCATTTATCAGTGAAACAAAGTTGTATAAATATCAGAGATGCTAAAGGCCCTCCGCTTCTTCCTGTCCCGCAGAACGGACCAATCCCCCTCCACCGACACCCTCATCCGCCTAGCCGAACTCGTCCTCACCCTCAACAACTTTTCTTTCAATTCCTCCCACTTCCTACAGACAAAGGGTGTGGCCATGGGTACCCGCATGGGTCCAAGCTATGCCTGCCTCTTCGTAGGTTATGTGGAACAATCCCTCTTCCGTACCTACACTGGCCCTAAACCCCACCTCTTCCTCCGTTACATTGATGACTGCATCGGCGCCGCCTCGTGCTCCCACGAGGAGCTCGAACAGTTCATCCAATTCACCAACACTTTCCACCCCAACCTGAAGTTCACCTGGACCATCTCTAACACTTCTCTCTCCTTCCTGGACCTCTCTGTCTCCATCTCGGGCAACCACCTAGAGACAGATGTCCATTTCAAGCCCACTGACTCCCACAGCTACCTGGAATACACCTCCTCCCACCCACCCTCCTGCAAAAATGCCATCCCCTATTCCCAATTCCTTCGCCTCCGCCGCATCTGTTCCCAGGATGAGACCTTCCAATCCCGCACATCTCAAATGTCCTCATTCTTCAAGGACCGCAACTTCCCCCCCACAGTGGTCGAGAACGCCCTCGACCGTGTCTCCCGCATTTCCCGGAACACATCCCTCACGCCCCGTCCCCGCAACAATAATCAAAAAAGAATCCCCCTCGTCCTCACATACCACCCCACCAACCTCCGGATCCAACGCATCATCCTCCGACACTTCCACCATCTACAGTCAGACCCCACCACCAAAGACATCTTTCCCTCCCCACCCTTATCTGCCTTCCGGAGGGACCACTCCCTCCGCGACTCCCTTGTCCGCGCCACACTCCCCTCCAGCCCCACCACACCCGGCACTTTTCCTTGTAACCGCAGGAAGTGCTACACCTGCCCCCACACCTCCTCCCTCACCACAATCCCAGGCCCCAAGAAGACATTCCACATCAGGCAGAGGTTCACCTGCACATCTGCCAATGTGGTATACTGCATCCGCTGTACCCGTTGTGGCTTCCTCTACATCGGGGAAACCAAGCGGAGGCTTGGGGACCGCTTTGCAGAACACCTGCGCTCAGTTCGCAACAAACAACTGCACCTCCCAGTCGCGAACCATTTCAACTCCCCCTCCCATTCCTCAGATGACATGTCCATCCTTGGCCTCCTACAATGCCACAGTGATGCCACCCGAAGGCTGCAGGAACAACAAATCATATTCAGCCTGGGAACCCTGCAGCCCAATGGCATCAATGTGGATTTCACAAGCTTCAAAATCTCCCCTCCCCCAACCGCATCCCAAAACCAGCCCAGCTCATCTCCACCTCCCTAACCTGTTTTTCCTCTCACCCCAAGCCACACCCCTATCTCCTATCTACTAACATCATCCCGCCCCCTTGACCTGTCCGTCCTCCCTGGACTGACCTATCTCCTCCCTACCCCCCTACCTACACTCACCTTTACTGGCCCCATCCCCGCCTCTTCGACTTGTCTGCCTCCTCTCCACCTATCCTCTCCTCTATCCATCCTCTATCCGCCTCCCCCTCTCTCCCTATTTATTTCAGAACCCTCTTCCCCTCCCCCATTTCTGATGAAGGGTTTAGGCCCGAAACGTCAAGTTTTCCTGCTCCTATGATGCTGCTTGACCTGCTGTGTTCATCCAGCCCCATGCTTGTTATCTTGTATAAATATCATATGGTTGAGCAGATAGCATAAAAGCTGCAAGGAAACACAATGTTATGAGCAGCCTGAACAAGCTGGCCAGAGGTCAAGGTTCATTAAAATCAAGAGATAAGCCTCTTTCTATTAAGAACTCCTAATAAGCAGAAGATTAACTGGATCATGAAAGACACGTGATGTTTGCCAGTGGTCAACCTGATGAATTGTTGAAGACTGGGCAGTGTCAGGGTTTGATCACATAGCTGCTTACATGGAAGCAGAGGGTAAGAGAAGTATGCCTCAAAAGCATTAACTGGCAGGAGTCATCTAATCAGTGACTAGAGGTTAAGATGGAGTGATCTGATCCTCGGATAAGTCCTCATAAATCAGGTTATATACGATTGCAAGTAGTGTACAGGTAAGCTTGTGGTGCATTACTCTGCATTATTTCTGTTGTGTAACTTTCTTCAATAAACAACAACTGGGTTTATCTCTTTGTTGGTTACTAATAACCTAAGGCAGTTCCAGAGCATACCTGACAGACCAGGGAAAATAGGAATAATAGCCTACAGAGCAGGGCAGCTCTTAAACAAGCAGAGTTAAGACACACAATTGTAGCACAGTAAAATGGACTTAATTCTGTGCTGCGCAAAATTACGCTGTATATTGTCATACTCAGTGTGAAAAAATGCTGAGCTTCCCCATTGTTGAGAATGAGGATATTTGTGGAGGCTTCTCCTCCTGTTCATTGTTTAATGACCTACCACCAAACATGATTAGATGTGACAGGGCTGTCGAGCTTTTCTTTTAATTCATTCATGGATGTGGGCATTGGTGGTGGGCCAGCATTTATTTCCTCTCCTTAATTGCCCTTGAGAACATGCTGGTGAGCTGGCTCCTTAATGATCTAATCCATTGTTGTGGGATCATTTAATTTATTTCATTCTGTTTTATCTTCACCACATTACCACCTCATTTTTGGACATGCCTGGAATAGCTCCTGGCATACCTTTTGCATTCCTCATTGAACTGGATTCCCTCATGTGACGGCAGTGCTCAAGTGCTGTGGACAAGATCAAATAGGTTTTGTTCTCTTGTTCGTTCCCTCATAGCTATATCCTTTAGGACTTATCTAGTTTGGTCGACAGTGGAGGTACCAAGCCACTGATGATGGACTTTGAAGTTCCCCATCCAGAGTACATTCTGTATTCTTGGCACTTTGAGATTGTTCAAATTGGGGTACAACATGGAGGAATACTGATTGATCAACTGAGGTGGGGATGGAAGCATTGAGAAGCGGGGTGGTACGAGGTAATCAACAAGAAGTTTCCTTGCCAATGTTCGACCTGATGCTATGAGATTTTATGAGGTTGAGGCTAAATGTTGTGGACTCCCTACCAACTCCATACCTCTGAGCTACCAATATACACAGTCACTGGAACAAGACATGGCCTGGGAAAGTGACTTTGGTATCTAGGAAATACTCTGTAAAGTATAATTCCATGAGTATAACAATGTCAGGCTGTTGCTTGATTAGTCTAAGAGACAGCTCGCAACTTTAGCACAAACTCACCTGGGCTTTAGCAAGGATGACTTGTCAGGGTCATCAAGGGTGGGTTTTCTGTTGTCACTTGTACTGCCTAAGTTGATGACAGGTGGTTTCAATCCACTGCTTAGATATTATAGTGGTTAGATACAACTGAATGACCGGCTGGGCCATTTCAGAGAGCAATTAAGATACAACCACAGTGCTATGGGTCTCGAGCTACATGTAGATCAGGGAAGGATGGCAAGGAAATTCCGTAAAGCAAGGAAATTACTGAAGAAGAGATAGTAGAAACTGCCGATGCTGGAGGTTCTGAGATTACAAGGTGTAGAGCTGGATGAACACAGCAGGCCAAGCAGCATCAGAGAAGCAGGACAGCTGATGTTTCAGGTCTGGACCCTTCTTCAGAAAATTTTCTGAAGGGTCCAGACCAAAAACGTCAGCTTTCCTGCTCCTCTGATGCTGCTTGGCCTGCTGTGTTCATCCAGCTCTACACCTTGTAATCTCCTTATGTATAAGTGGATCTTTTTTCCAATTAGCAAAACAAGAAGAGTAGAGTGCTGCCAGGGTCTGTGCTGGGGCATCAGTTTTTTTACAATGTATGTCAATTACTTAGAGGTCAGGAGTGAAAACACATTAGCCAAATTTGTAGGCGACACAAAGATAGGTACATAAGCATGCTGTGAAGAGAACACAAGGAAGCAATTACTGATAAGTTGAGTGAGTGGACAAAGATCTGGCAGATGGAGTGTATTGTGGGGAAATGAGAAGTTGCTCACCTTGGCAGGAAGAATGGACAAATGAAGCATAGACTGGTGTTCTGCAAAACGGTCACCCATATTCTGCCCACAGAAATGATCTTCAGCTTCCAGTTACCTGCCACTTTAACACATGATGCTGGCAACTGTACCATTCTACATAGTTAGACCAGCATGTTATCTGCATTTGTATGAAGTCATTAATAGCAGTATACCAAAATTTGTTAGGCTCTGGAAAGGTTCCAGACTGCAAAGTAGCAAATGCACTCCTCTAATTCAATAAGGAAGAGGGCTAGAAACAGAAAACTATAGACCTGTTAGTTTGAGATAACAAGGTGTAGAGCTGGATGAACACAGCAGGCCTAGCAGCATCAGAGGAGCAGGAAAGCTGACGTTTCGGGCCTAGACCCGCCTGTTAGTTTGACTTCTGTTGTGGGGAAGGTGTTAAAATTGATCATTGAGGAGAATATGGCAGAGCACTTAGAAAAATTCATGGTAATTGGGAAGAGTGGGCATGGTTATGTGGAAATGACTTCTTAGGAGAAAGATGCACTGTTCAAAGGACAGTCAGTAGATGTATTGTACTTTGTTTTGAGTAAGTATTTAAGTGCTACATAAAAAAGGCTACTGTGCAAAGTAGGATCTCATAGCATAGGGGGTGACGTACACAAGATAGAAGACTAGCTAGCTGCCAGAAAACAGAGTATGCATAAGTGGAGATAGTAGGAACTGCCAATGCTGGAAAATCTGAGATAACAAGGTGTAGAGCTGGACGAACACAGCAGGCCAAGCAACATCAGAGGAGCAGGAAAGCTGACGTTTCAGGTCTGGATCCATCTTTTCTGAAGAACGTCAGCTTTCCAGCTCCTCTGATGCTGCTTGGCCTGCTGTGTTCATCCAGCTCTACACTGTTATCTGAAATCACTTTGGGTTTCACAATAATCAACATCCCAGGACAGTATGGTGCAAGTTTAGCATGGCCAACGCACTTGCCCTGCACATCTTTAGACTGTGGGAGGAAACCAGAGCACTCAGGAAACTCACACAGACATGGGGAGAATGCACAAAATCCACACAGTTATAGAATCATAGAGTTATACAACTTGGAAACAGATTTTTCAGTCCAACTCGTCCAAACTGACCAGACATCCTAAACCAATTTAGGTCCCATTTGCCAGCATTTGGCCCATATCCCTCTAAACTATTCCTATTCATGTAGCCATCCAGATGTTTTTTATATATTGTAATTGTACCATCCTCCATCATTTCCTCTGGCAGCTCGTTCCAAAAATGCATCATCCTCTGCATGAAAAAGTTACCCCCAAAGTCCCTTTTAAATCTTTCCCCTCTCACTTTAAACCTATGCCCTCTAGTTTTGTATTCCCCTACATTGGGAAAAAAATCCTTGGTAATTAACCCTATCCATGCCCTCCATGATTTTATAAACATCTGTAAGGTCACCTGTCAGCCTCCAATGCTCCAGAGAAAAAAGCTCCCCAGCCTATTCAGCCTCTCCATGAGGTTCAAACTCTGTAATCCTAGCAATGTCCTTGTAAACCTTTTCTGAACCCTTTCAAGTTTTGGGAGACCAAAACTGAACGGAGTATTCTAAAAGTGGGCTCAACAATGTCCTGCACAGCTGCAACATGACATTGCAACTCTTGTACTCAATACACTGACCAATGAAGTCAAGAGTGCCAAACAACTTCTTAACCACCCTGTTGACCTGCTACTCCATTTTCAAGGAACTATGCACCTGCGCCCCCAGGTCTCTCTGTTCAGCAACACTCCCTTGGACCCTATCATTAACTGCACAAGTCCTGCCCTGATTTGCCTTACCAAAATGCTACACCTCACATTTATCTAAATTAAATTCCATCTGCCGCTCCTCAGCCCATTGGACCATCTATGGCCCAACGGTGGTATCAAACCCAGGTCCCCGGCACTGTGAGGCAGCAGTGCTAACCACTGCACCACTATGCCACCCCAGATTTATTATTGAGATTCAAATGCTGGGACACAAAGCCACGTTCATTAAGCATAGAGCTAGGGCCTCTGGATTGCTAGAGCAAGACATTGACCCTTAGTCTACACCTCCCAAATCTTGAATATACTTCAAGTACAAGCTTTAGTTCTTTAATGGGGAAAGACAGGATTGCTATAATTGAGAGATATTGTAACATGAACACAATGCAAGATTATAACTTTATACCTTGTAGTTTTAATATCAGGTCTACTCTTATGAATCAATCATTGAATGTCAAAGTTTTCTTTGTGCTGTTAAACATTTCTGTTTGAGTTTACAAAATAGGATACCACCTGCGATATTAATTTATTTCTTTTAGACTGACTTGGTGTATTTCCAAAATTTTATGTTTTTACTTCAAATTAACAGCATTATCCATTTTATTTCCAATTTACATTGCTTGGGCAGCTGAGATTTTGTGGCATGCAATGCAGCAGTCCCTCTTGTTTCCCTTCACCAAACATGTTATTGAGCACTTACCTTTACAGCTACATTGACATTGCCACTGCCAGGCCCCAAAATGTCTTCAGCTTTTCCTTCAAACACTTCTCCAAATGCACCACTACCGAGAAAATTTAGCAAAGTAAGTTTCTGTCTCGGAAACAGTGGAAGAGATTCAAACTCCACATGTGCAGGGAGGGAGCTGAAAAAGAAAGTTTGAACAGTTCATCAAATTTTTATCCCCTTTGCGCGGATTGTAAATGCATTAATAATGCTTCAGAGTTTCAGATCGGTCACAGTTTGAACAGATTTGCTCCCTAAAAATTAAAACAAAAATAAGATTGAGCCCCATAATGATCTAATTTGTCACCAATCTAAATGCACGATTCACACACTTTACAGCAGCAGCTCAGAGAAAATTTTAGGAAGTCTCTTCAACTTTACAGGACTGTTAAATTAGAGTTACTGGTTACTGACAGCAGCAATAGTCATGTTAGTTGTGACCCTCTATCTACATCACACAGCTGTAAGCAATCCCAATAGGCCATACATGCCATATTTGCATTGATCTAACATACAAGTGATTCGGTGTTGTTAACTGAGCAGTTGCTTCAACCTGCTTAGCTTGGAGTTCAATCAATAATACATAGTCACAGTCATTCATCAGATTTACAATCCTTTATTCCTGTATGAACTCAGTCATCCATGGTGCCATTCTTAAGATAATTCATGCACAAATATTAGAACTGAAGGCTGTATAAGAGACGAGGGTACCATGCGTCTTATTATTAAGGTATACAATCTAAGAGGAGTAAGGAAAGAAAGCCAACTGTACCTCGATGTATACCAGATGTTTGTCTGAATCACTGATGCGCTCATATCTCTGATCCAAGCCAGTTCCAAATCCGGATTATAGTTCACATGAAGAGTGGTTGTGTCTCCCTTTTGTTTATTACGATTTGCATTTTGGGCTGACAAATGTTCAGAAAGAGAAGCTTGGTAAAGAACTATATGAAATACACAAAATTACATTAACAGTGAAACCCTAGTGTTTGATTTTAACTGTGAAAGATGAGTCTGAAGGCTCTTGTTACACTCAGAACTGTGAGGCTTGAGCTAACAAGAACATAGGAACAGTAGTATGCCATTGACCTCATTAATCATGCTCTGCCATTGAATGCAAATCATGGCCAATTCAAGATTCGAATGCCTTTTAGCCAATCCATTCCCACAGCCCTTTGTGCCACCGGTAAACAGAAGTTTACCGATCACAAACACACACAAGGACCAAATTTCTACAACCCTCTGATGTACAGAATTCTTAAGATTCACAATCCTCTGAGTAATAGATTTCTCCTTGTTTCATTATAAACAGCATCTCTCTTTTTTTCCACTTGTGCATCCTGGTTCTGAATTCCCCAACCAGGAGAAAAATCTTACTCACAGATAGTAGGAACTGCAGATAACAAGGTGTAGAGCTGGATGAACACAGCAGGCCAAGCAGCATCAGAGGAGCAGGAAGGCTGACGTTTCAGGTCTGGACCCTTCTTCATAAATGGGGAAGGGGAAGGGGTTCTGCAATAAATAGAGAGGCAGGGGAGGTGGATGGAAGGTGGATAAAGGAGCAGATAGGTCGAGAGGAGACGCACAGATCAAGGAGGCGGGGACAAACTGGGCTGGTTTTGGGATGAGGTCGGGGGTAGAGAGATTTTGAAGTTTGTGAAGTTCACATTGAGACCATTGGGCTGCAGAGTTCCCAAGCAAAATATGATGTGCCGTTCCTGCAACCTTCAGGTGGCATGACTCCTTGGACTACATGTCCATCCTGGGCCTCCTCCAGCAACACAACGATGCCACCTGAAGGTTGCAGGAACAGCACATCATATTTTGCTTATGAACCCTGCAGCCCAGTGGTCTCAATGTGGAATTCACAAGCTTCAAAATCTCTCCACCCCTGACCTCATCCCAAAGCCAGCCCAGTTCGTCCCCGCCTCCTTGATCTGTCCGTCTTTTCTCCCACCTATCCGCTCCTCCAACCTCATTGACTAACCCCCACCCCCACCCTCACCTCCTACCTACCAGCCTCATCCCCACCTCCTTGACCTGTCTGTCTTCCCTGGACTGACCTATCCCCTCCCTAACTCCCCACCTACACTCACCTTTACTGGCTCCATCCCCGCCTCCTTGACTGTTCATCTCCTCTCCACCTATCTGCTCCTTTATCCACCTTCCATCCGCCTCCCCTCCTCTCTATTTATTTCAGAACGCCCTTCGCCTCCCCCATTTCTGAAGAAGGGTCCAGACCCAAAACATCAGCTTTCCTGCTCCTCTGATGCTGCTTGGCCTGCTGTGTTCGTCCAGCTCTACACCTTGTTATCTCAGGAGAAAATCCTTGCCTGCACCTACTCTAACTATCCCTTTAAATATCACTCTCTTTGAAACTCGAGAATACAGGCCCATTTTGCCCACTCACTCTTTATAGGACAGTTCCAACATCCTGAAAACAAGTCTGGTAAACCTTTGCTGCATACCCTGTATGAAAATATCATCCTTCCTAAGGTAAGGAGATCAAAACTGCACATAGTTCTCCAGGTGCAGCTAAGCAAGCTCCAATACAATTGAAGCAAGACTTCACTATTCTTATACTCAATTTTATGATGAAGGCTAATATCTCATTAGCCTTCTAAATTATTTATATCACCTAAATGTCAGCCTTCAATTGCTTATTACATGCATACCTAAGCCCCTTCATACATCTGCACCTTCCAGTCTCATACCATTTAAGAAAAACTCTGCTTATCTGTTTCTCCTACCAAGCTTACATTTATCCTCACCATTTTTCATGTGCCATGGTCACGCCCACTCACCAAGTCTGACCAAGCCCTCCCGAAGCCATTTTACATCATCTTCACAAAACACATTCCCACAAATCTTCATATCAACTGCAAACTTGGAAATATTGTATCTATCCTGACATGCAAATCTTTGAACAAAGGCAGAAGTTGCTGGAAAAGCTTAGCGGGTCTGACAGCATCTGTGAAGAAAAAAAATCAGAGTTAATGTTTCAGGTCTGGTGACTCTTCCTCATGGTGACCCTTCCTCAGAACAGCTCTGAAGAAGAGTCACTAGACCTGAAACATTAACTCTGATTTTTTCTTCACAGATGCTGCATGACCCGCTAAGCTTTTCCAGCAACTTCTGTTTTTTTTTCCTGATTTACAGCATCCACAGTTCTTTCTGTTTTTATCTAAATCTTTGATATATATTATGAACAGCTGGGGCCCATACACTGATCCTTGTGATACCTCATTAGTCACAACCTGCCAATGGAAAAATGACCCATTTATTCCTTCTCTGTGTTCTTGTTCGTTAGCCAATCCTTCTTAACCCCTGGCAATATATAACCTCTTATCCAGTGTGTTTTAATTTTGCTAACCAACCTCCTGTGAAGGACCTTATCAAAAGCCTTCTGAAAACTCTAAGTATACCTTATCAATTAACTCCTCTTTATTAATTCTGTTAGCGAAATCCTCAAAAAAATTTCAACAAGGTTGTCAAATACGATTTGCAAATCCATGCTGACAATGCCCAATCAGATCATCCAAAAGTTCATTTATTATATCCTATATAATAGATTTTCACATTTTCCCTACTACAGATGCAAGGCTAACAGGTCTGGAGTCACCTGCTTACTCTTTCACTCCTATCTTAAATAGTGGTTAATTTTTACTGCCTTTGAAATAGCAGGAAACATTCTAAAACGTACTGCATTTTGGAGGTGATCACCAATGTTTCTATACTCTCTATTGCCATCTCCTTCAATACTCTGGGATGTATATTATCAGGTCCTGGGGACTTATCCCAACTTTAAGACCTATTCATTTCTTCTGCATAACCTTCCTACAAATACTACCTTCCTTGAACTCATAATTCTGCCAAGTAACTTGGATCTTTAATTCTGGGAAATTTCTTCTCAGCCAAAACAGCTACAAAGTCATTATTTAGTTGTGCCATTTCTCTATTTCCCATTATAAATTCTCCTGACATTGCCTGTAACAGACCCACATATATTATAGTTAAGACATCTCCTTTTTATGTATCTAGAAAAACTTTTATAGTTCATCTACATTTTGTTTGTTCAATGGTGTTCATATTCTAGTCTCCCTTTTCTGATCAGTTTTTTTGGTTCTCCTTTGCTGTATTCTAATAATCTCTCAATCCTCAGGTTTATTACCATTTCTGGCAATTTTATAATGCTCATCTTTTAATCTTGCACAATCCTTAACTTCCTTTCCAGCCACAGTTGATTTTTTTTGCAGGTATTTTCTTGAAGGAATGTACTAGTTCTTTAAAGAATATCCATTGGCTATTTATAGTCATGCCTTTTACTGTATTTTCCCAATTCAGCACAGCTAACTTGTGCTGCACGTTGTCATAATTTCCCTTATTCAAATTTAATGTCCTTGTTCCAGATTGAGCTACCTCACTTACAAATATTATATAAAATTCCATTATATTGTGATCACTCATCCCCAAGGTTCTTTTACAAGGTTATTAATTAACCCTTTCTCAATACATAACAATAGGTCTAAAATAGCCTGTACTCTTTTTGGCTCAACATAATGCACTAGAAAACCATCCCTAAGACACTCCAGAAATTCATCCTCCGCAACTTTAATGCTTAACTGATTTACATAGTCTATATGCAGATTGGAGTTACCCATGATTACCCATGCTACATGATTCTCTCCTCTCCTGATTAACACCATGCCCCACACTACCACTACTATGTGGTGGTCTATAAATAACTCAAGCCAATATCTGCTGCCCCTTGCTGTTTCTAAGCTCCACCCAAATCATTCATTGTTCTTCCTTTTACAGATCTTCGCTCACTGACATATTGATCCCATCCCTTATTAATATTGTAAATCCACCTCAATTTCCTTCCTAAATATCAAACATCCTTGAATATTCAGTTCCCAGTCTAGTCACCATACAGACATGTTTCTGTAGTGACAATGCCATCTTAACCATTTACCTCTATTTGTGCTTTTAGATCATCAATGTTTTATGCTAATGCTGCAATAGGGTGCACTTAATTTTGTCCTTCTGTCACAATTCTGTATATGAAGTGCTCTTGATGCTCAGATCTGCTTCGCCCAATATCTAGTCTCTATCTCAGCTTTTCTACTTCCTGTTATCAACTTTACTCACTTCAAATTTGGGTTATTCCTCAAGTTCCTTACTCTTGAAAAGCTAATTTAAACCAAGCCCAACAGCATCAGGAAATCTCCCTGTGAGTTAAACAATCCCATCCAGCTTGTACAGATCCGAGAACAGACCACAATGCCTCCACAATCTGATACCCTCCCTCTTCCATCGGCTAACCATGTGCTCAATTGACCAATTCTCCTGTTCTTATCCTTACAAACACTTGGTACTGTGTGAGTAATCCTGCGATTACTACTAGAGGTCATGCTCATTATTTTCCCGCCTAACAGTCTGCAATCTATTGTCAGGACTTAATACCTCTTCCTACTTATGTCACTGGTACCAAAGTGATCCACAAAATTGGGCTGATCCCCCATCCCCTAGAAGGATGTCCTGCAGATGCTCCTTGACCCTGGCACTAGGACAGCAATACTCAATCATGGAATCACTTTTAATGCAACAGAAACATATATCTGATCCCCTTGACTGTGAGATCCCATACCACTATACCCCTTTGATTCTTTTTCTTTCCTGCCTGTACAGTAGAGACACCTGTGATATGATGGATTTGGCTCTGACTGCACTTCCCTAAGGAACCATTGCCTTCACTGGCTTCCAACGCAGAATACTAGTTAGCAAGCAAGATAGATCAAGGGGCCTCTTGCACTACCTGCTTGGATCTCCTACACCGCCTGATAGCCCTGTCCACTGCACACTTATAACCTCAACGTGACTACCTCCCTACACATGCTGTCCATGTAGTTCTCTGCCTCTCAGATGCACAATAGATTCCAGCTCTACTCCAGTTCTGAAAGTGTGCACAACCAACACTATGTTGACAAAAGTACAGAGCTCCTGAGATAGTGGGGATCAGAGGAATCATAAACTATTTATGGCACTGGCGTGGGGTGGTTTTACTTCACTTGTCCCACCTGGAAACAGTCAAATAATGAATCTTTTCACTTTGTCTCTTCTGCCCCGCTCAGTAACATGCGTATGGAGCACTTGTTGTACTTGTTGTCAAGTTAAACTAATCTTTGCACTTGAATAACATCTATTTTTAACACTTCAATTCAACATGTAATTAGATCCCAGGAAAAGGACAGGTGCTCACTGCCAAATATACACCTGTTCAAAG
This sequence comes from Ginglymostoma cirratum, assembly GCA_024137785.1. NCBI lineage: Eukaryota > Metazoa > Chordata > Chondrichthyes > Orectolobiformes > Ginglymostomatidae > Ginglymostoma > Ginglymostoma cirratum. Next base: position 6,827,010 of record JAHRHZ010000061.1, on the reverse strand, counting down.
AACACAAAGTACAAGAGCAGTTTGGACAAGTTAAGTACCACACTGAGAAAGGGGAATGTTAGAGTTAAAATATCAGTAATCAGCCACAACAGGAAATAGCAGGTCATACATCTCAGTTTATAAGGTCTTTAAGAAGAGTCTATAATGCTTCATTTTACTTTGTAACAAACACAACATTTCAAAGATAGCATCTTGCAAACTCACCATAAGCTGCTATTGAAATACAGAAAACAGCCATTATTACTGTAGCACAGACAGGTCCAAGTACGAGCAGTACCAGATTTTCACGAGGCTCTGTTGAAACATTATTTGGATAGTTTAAACAAACTTTCTTCAACATCAAATTTGCTTATGTTGATGTACCTTTGCATACACAAAGTCCGCATACCTCTCTAATGTAATAAAGGCCTTTTAAACTGAAACACATTCACTGGATTAAAATGTAGACAAAACATGCGCAAGAATGTTTAAGTAATATGAATACCTCTGTAGACAAAGTTATAAATATTTCCTTTATAAAGTGAAAAAACAATCAGTTGAGACTTTTGAATGGATTACAAAAATTAGTCATTTTAAATTTCCTTGCAAACAGCCAACTATTTAAATTAGGGCAATTCATTTGAATTGACTACTAGAGTTTGACAAGCCAAAACCTTGTAGAATATGAAGGGTTTAAAACTAAAATTCAATTTCCATACAGGCAGTATTACAACCATGTGCTTCATGTGTTTTTTCATATCTTTAAGAGACTCTAACTGAAGTATTTTAATGTGGTTATTGCCCATTCTGTCAAGAAAGAGGCAGAAATGTTCTATGAGTATATTAAACCTTCTTGTGATAATATGGCATGCAATATATTTCTAGATACAATCCTAATGCAGTAACACCGTAATACCTAGCACCACTCTAAAATTTGCTGGCAATTTAATTCAGAACTATTTTAGTGATTGCCATTAATAGAATCTGTATTTTCTATCATGGTTAATCTTAGGTACTAGCTACTATTTCAAATAGCTGTGTAATCATATGGTATTACAGTATTAGTAGGAACTGCAGATGCTGGGAGAATCCAAGATAACAAGGTGTAGAGCTGGATGAACACAGCAGGCCAAGCAGCATCAGAAGAGCAGAAAGGCTGATGTTTCGGGCCTAGAGCCTTCAGAAATCGATTCTGAAAAAGGGTCTAGGCCTGAAACATCAGCCTTCCTGGTCCTCTGATGCTGCTTGGCCTGCTGTGTTCATCCAGCTCTACACCTTGTTATTTCGGTATTACGGTATTGTAAGGTTATGAGCAAACTGACTAGAGGCTATAGTTTTTGAAATACTGAGTTCTAGCTTTTACCTAAACCCAGTTTACAAATTTAACAGGCTTTCGGGAGGTATACATAGTGGTAACACAGCTCATGCTCAGGGTGGGTACAGGAGTTCAGTGGCCAAATAGCAGAAGTCAAATTCACTCCCAAAAGTGCACAAAATTGCAACCACAGAGAGGTGAACTCAAATTGAATGACAGAATCTCTGATGAACTGCTCATCCAATCATAGGCTCATTCTCTCCTTTCCTTGCTGCTGATAGGGGATGGAAGAAAGAAAGAAAGAGAGAGAGTCGGATGCCACTAAGGTTGAGAAGGGGAAACGAGAAAGTGAGGGGGTGGAGAGATGGCACATTCATTATACATTATTCATTTACAGGATGAGGGCATCGCTGGCTAGACCAGTATTTGTGGGCCAACCTTAATTGATCAGAGGGCAGTTTAAGAGTCAACCACATGCTATGGGTCTGGAGTCACATGTAGGATAAGAATATTAGTAAGCTAGATGGGTTTTTCCAACAATTGGCCATGGATTCACGGTCATCATTTGACTCTTAATTGCATATTCTTATTGAATTCAACTTCCACCATTTGTCCTGGCAGGATTCAAACTCAGTCCCCAGACCATTACTTGGGTCTCTGGGTTAATAGTCCAGCAATAGTACCACTAGGCCATTACCTCCCATGAGGCAGTGGAGGGATGATAGTGGGTGGGGAAGAGATTGGAGAGATGATAGTGCGTGGGGGGAGGGGAAGATGGAGACATGACAGTGAGTGGGGGTAAGTTGGAGAGATGATAGTGGGGGGATGTTGGAGAGATGTTAGTTGGGGGAGGTTGGACAGACGATGGTGGGGAGGAAGGTTGGAGGGGCAATGGTGGGGTGGGGGGCTGAACAGAAGATGGTGGGGTGGGGGGAGATTGGAGAGATGATGGTGGGGTGGGGGGGGAGGTTAGAGAGATGATAGTGGGGAGGCGCCGTTGGAGGATGAGATGATTGATTGATAGAAAGGGGTGGAGATAGAAACAGAGACAGAGACACAGAGGAGCCTGTAGGGTTAAGGCAAGGTGGTGAGAAGAGTGAGACAGGAAAATGGGAGAAAGGCAGACATTGCAAGCTTAGGGGTGTGGGATGAAAGAGAAAGTTGCAGTGATCTGGGGCAGAAGAGAAAACTGGGAGGCTGCAGAGTATGGTGTGGGAAGAAAGGAGTGGGCTGCAGGGGTAAATGTGGAAGATGGATAGAGAGTGAGGTTGAAAGAATCAGGAGCAGTACAGGAAAAGGCTGCAGGGGTCGGGGTGGTAGAGGGGGTGGTTTCAGGGGTTGAAATGGAAGAGACACACAGAGGCTTCAAGTAGAAAAGTGAGAGAGATTGAGGCTGTGGAGGGAGAGAGTGACAGTGGGAGGATAGAAGTGAGAGCAGACAATAAGGATGAGGGGAGAGATATGGAGGCTGCAAGACTGGGGGTGTGTGCAAGAGGGAATACAAGGGGATGTATATGATTGGAAGGTTGCAAGGGGAGGGAGAGGGACGGAGCTCAAAAATGGGAAGAGGAGGAAGATAGAGTGCATTTGTCTTGTCCCAATTTAACTACTGTGAAATCTAAGAAATTAATGTATTATGTGTTGTGACTTTAGGTTTAACAAAGGATTGGTAATTTTTGAGGATATTAATATATTTACAAATTCTTCTGATGTGTAAATTCTGTTTAAATCCAAATACCTCATGTTAACACAAATACAGAAGATGTCATTATTATTCAACTGCATCACTTAAATAAAGGAATTAGTGAGAATGAAAATGTAGCCCTTAAAAATCACAAGCAGCCCTCAAAATCTCAAGAACCACTCTAAGGACAATAAAAATAAAGTTTTGCATCATTTAACAATCAACAAACATCTTTGATTTATTTGATGATTTATTAATTTGGAAAATCTTTTTTATACAATCTATAACCTAAAATACACTGTTATTTCTCACCATTGAGTTTCATGATGATTTCGCCACTTGTCTCACTGAATTCACCCATGCCGATGCCATTAACTGCTACAACTCTCACATGATAAAACCCACTCAAGTGCTGATTACGCCAAGTACAGATAATACTACTGCAGGAACCCTGATAGATAGTGATCCATTCATCTGAGTTGTTGAAGTTCTGCAGCCTTGTTTCATTTTTGAAATTCCTGTTTAAAATAAGAATTTTTTTTAACCTCCATGTATTGAAAATCTGAATTAGATCTACCACGAAAGCCAGCTTTCAAAATCTGTGTGCATTTTCAAATTGCATCATAATGATCACATAATTCCAGGTGTAATTCAATGAACTGGGGTGTCCTCAGTTAAGGTGGGTGTATTATAATCAGCATCATTGGAATTGAGAGAGGAATTAGCACTTCTCATCCATTCATCTCTGTTGAAACGTGGAGGTCAACAAAGCCAGAAGCAGCACAGGTCACCCTACACTCAAAGAACTGCACGTGATTCAAGATGGCAGCTCACCACCACTATCTCTAGGTCAGTTAGGGATGGTCAACAAATTCCAGCCTAGCCAGTGATGTTCACATCGTTCGAACAAAACAAAACTGCTCAACACCACTTCATGTGACTGTATGGTATGGCAAAAAATAATTATCTAGCACGTTTGAAGTTGAAGTTGGCACTCTTTGGCTAGACTTTGAAAAGTAAGTACTGTAGGTTGGCCCTTTGATCCTAGGCTGCTTCAAGATTGGGAGCATTTCCTTTTCCAGCTAGTTTTCTTGGTGACAAAAGGGAAAGATCATAAAATCATTGTATTCACTTTTGCTTCAAGTTAAATTATGGTAAACTAACTGAAGTTAACACATTAAATCAGTGTTTACTGATGAAACAAAGTTGTCTAATTCAGCTATCATTCTACAATTTCCGTTCCTTCATCTGCAAATGTTTGCAAGATCAGAGGATCATTGGAAATAGGAACAGGAATAGGCCTATCAGCCCCTTTAGGCACTCAATAAGATCCAATTGATTGCAGTTTCAACTCCATTTTCTGTTTGCTCCCCGCTCCAGATCCCCTAACCAGTTTCCCTTGCAGGTTAAAAGAACTATGTAACTCAGCTATAAATAAATTCAACAAGACAGCCTCCACTTCTCTCTGGAAGAGAATTCCAGATATCAATATATTGGTATTGCTTAACCCCAGGTACTAACTCTTCAGTGTGAGACGCTAGACCAAAGATAATTTGGGTCTTCATTTTGGTGCTGTATTTTACGCACCTTGCTGTGTTGGCAAGGTTACTTGGTTGCCAGTTGCACATTGTCTAGCAAGAAGCTTCAAAATTTACCCCACTGAGGCTGAAATATTAATTGCAACTTGGATAAGCAGTGGAATCTTTTGAAACTCAACAATGAGGAAATGACTGCCCATAAATCATATGACAAACAAACAATGAGTATCAAACACTTTCTAGTCAAGAACCCAGAGTGAGATGTAAAATTCCCTTTACTCTAACACAATAGAACTTGTCTCCAAATTCAAAACCTATCCCCTCCCCACCCACTCTGATTTCTATTGCACTATAATAATCATTTCTTGAAAAGGTCGCTTTGACGAGGTTATCTTAGGAAAGTGTTATACCATGGCCATTGGGAACTTACTTTATCTGGTATATTCAGAAATGAAAATGACATACGCCATCAGACACATCCCAATTCCCAATGCCAATTAGATTGTGCCACCCCCATCAGACCCAATCTGACCGCCTAACCCCACTGCCACCAGATCCAAATACCCCAACACAAACCCTTCCACTTGCCGCCAGACCTGATTTCTTCCACCCACCCTGGCATACCCAAACAGCTGCATCACTAACCTTGCTAACTTGCTCCCTGGCACCCTAGCATCTTCCCACTTGGTGTCCTATGAACATGTGTCCTTCTCCCAACACATCTGGCACCCTATCCAGCTAGCATCTTTCCCTCAATCACTGAAAAATTACATAGCTGGCAAGCTGACATATTATTCCCACCCAGCTGGCATCCTACAACCCCAACCCCACCGCCCCCCTCCCCAAACCCATCTAGTGCTCCCAACACCCTAACATCATACTTTATGGACTTTTTTGACAGGAGCTGTCAAAGTGACAGTGAATAGTGAGGACCTTTACTTTTGAGAGTACTGTGGCTACCTGGGAAAAGGGGGCATGGGCTGCCTTCCTCTGACAGTTCTGTGTTACAAAACAGCCATCAGAACAAAAGTACAACTCAGCATTTCTGTGGGAGCTCTAATTGAAATCGCCTCTCAGATATAGGGAGAGCCCTTCTTTCACAAACAAAAAGAGCCTGAGTAACAAAATGGCCTTTACTCGGAAAGTCTGACCCAATAATTTTTGGAAAATATTTATTCATTTTGGAGTTTCAATTTGCGTAGTTTTGCATCACTTTCTTGATGCACTGCTTCATAATATTAAAGAGGATTGTGTACAATCAGCTTTATCCCAAAAGTGATTGTTTCCCCTCATTCTAATGATTATGCACTTACTGCACCTGCAGAATGTAGTACGTTATATTATTCCCATTGTCATCTGCTTTAATCCAGTTAATATCATCATGAACGGTATACGGTGTACCTGGTTTACCTGGTACACCAGCTATAAACAAAGGACAAGCACACTGTTAACAATACGAAAGAAAAGACAAAAGCAGTCATAATTATATTCCTAAATAATCCACCATTAAATGTGCTAAAGGAAACATTATTCATCTAAATGTCTAATCTAGAAATGTGCAATTTTATAACACTTTTGTCCTGATATGGTCTAACTGGGCAGGCTCTATGGGCTTTTAGAAAAGTACAACAAACTATGGTCCTTAATAGTAAGTACGGATAAAGTCAACATTCAGTCCTGTGATACAGAAACCTAGACCATCAAAATACCGTTAGAGAGTAATGTAAAGGCACCATAGCCCTACCAGACCATAGTGCTGTTCTCTCACTAGAGAGACAACTCGTGATTGTCAGGTATCAAACGAGGGGAGAGGTTAAACCTCAGCCAGTCTAGCAAATGAACGTTGCTGGCATCACTGTGCATTGTAAACCTGCTGTCCAGCCGCCTGAGGTAACCAACTCCCACAGAGCAGTGACCACAGGCTCACTATATTGCTTTCCCAGTTTTTACTGTACCACCAAAGGCAGCAACAGAGTCATCATCTTTGAGATGCAGTGTAGATAAGAGACATAATCAAAAGCTGAAATTGTGGGGCTCCTCAAAACCATTTTCACAACGTCATTTCTAGACACTTTTCAGCAGATAATGTATGGGCAGCAGGACCATGTAAATAAGAAAAATAACTTCATCACTGTAAAATCAAGAAAAAAGACCACAGGTTGAGGTCATGAAATGTTTATATTACTAACGTTTGAAAAAGAAGAATGAAAATTCAAGCCCACTAATGTAGCCTGAGAATTTACATATAGGAAAAGGAGTACTTTCATCAAACAAATACATATCTGCATTAGTCACAAAACAAATGCACTGATATTGGTCAAAGCTGTGTTTGATTGAGGAAAAATTAAATCAAACAATGAAAATGAAAAAAGGATATTAACACTGGACAGTTGAAATAAGGAGTGGAGAATCCTCTCTGGCAGATTATTGATCCCCGAGTGGTAAAGTAATTATTTCATCAACAAAAATGTCACAATTGCATTATCTTTTGGTAAATTTGTAAATAAAGCCATTTTAGTAGAATCGTTAGGGAAAAAGAACAAGGCTTGGATCAGTTGTGGAGAACAACAAAAATCATCAAAAATTAAAGAATTTGTCAAGTTATTTCTGATTGTCTGGGTTACAATTAGATCAGCTATCTCTCAAAATGTTGGTCCAAGTTAATTGCCGGAAATAAATAAGTTTACACTTTGGTTTAACTTATGCAATCTTAGACAAAACTTGTTATTTTAAAATTCTTCAAAACCTTCTAAAAACATTTCAAGCAACTAATATATTATTAACCTTTTATAATACTTCATGCTTCACCACAGAAATAAGTCAATGAAATAATGGTATTCAAGAAACAGTTTCAAAAGCTAGCTTATTTCCAAAACATCCATCAGTGCAAAATAAACAAAAAACACTGCCTGAGGACATCTCATACAAATCAAATCAAAACATAATTTGCTGAGAATAATGGATTTCTATCGCCTTACTACCTTTTGTCTCAAATACTTTCATGGCAGATGCACATGAAATGTTTGATTTGTAAGTAACAACTGTTCTCACTGCGTATATTCTCGATGGATGCAGACCCAGAATAATGCAACTGTAATCCACATTATTGGTGCAGTTCACTTGCATTCGTTTCCAAATTTCTCTGCTGGTGTCCTTGTTAAACAAAATATGCAGACATTTAAAACAGCAGTCAATAGTAAGAGCACATTTAATCTTGCAATATTTTCAATAAATTAGCAGAGGAAATATTCTGGACTAATGAAGAACAATATATGCTAAAAAAAAACCATACAGTTCAAAAGATTATATGTATATTAAAAGCCAGTGACATTTCACATTTAATTCTTGTTTTGAATACATTTCAATGTTGTAATAATTATTTCAGAATGCTCATTAGCAATCTATCTCACATCAGACTGGTGGAATATGTACTTCCCTTCTACCAGTGGAGTTTCCACCTCACCTGGTATCAGCTGGAAAGATGTATGTGAGGACATTTTTGAAAAAGGATCAAACACAGTAAAACTAACACCAATGTCACATCCTACTCTTGGCTGGCTCATCAGAACTAGACCTGGGAATGTTGCCTTTCTACCAGTAAAACTAACTGCATCTTTCACTTAGATTTACAATCCAATTAGTTGGCAAGCACTGAATTAAAATCTGGCCTTGTTCCTGCATACTAATGCTTTAACCACATATCATTAATAAGCAAGTGTGAGGAAGCCTTTTCTCGACGCTTCCTAATGCAAGGTCACTCAGAACATTAGAATAGCTACCCAGAGATAATAGGAACTGCAGATGCTGGAGAATCCGAGATAACAGGGTGTGGAGCTGGATGAACACAGCAGGCCAAGCAGCATCACAGGAGCAGGAAAGCTTGACGTTTCAGGCCTAGACCCTTCATCAGAAATGGGGGAGGGGAAGAGGGTTCTGAAATAAATAGGGAGAGAGGGGGAGGTGGATAGAGGGTGGATAGAGGAGAGGATAGGTGGAGAGGAGACAGACAAGTCAAAGAGGCAGGGATGGAGTCAGTAAAGGTGAGTGTAGGTGGGGAGGTAGGGAGGAGATAAGTCAGTCCATGGAGGACGGGCAGGTCAAGGGGGCGGGATGAGGTTAGTAGATAGGAGATGGGGGTGGGGCTTGAGGTGGGAGGAGGGGATAGGTGAGAGGAAGAACAGGTTAGGGAGGCGGGGACGAGCTGGGCTGGTTTTGGAATGCGGTTGGGGGAGGGGAGATTTTGAAGCTTGTGAAATCCACATTGATACCATTGGGCTGCAGGGTTCCCAGGCTAAATATGAGTTGCTGTTCCTGCAGCCTTCGGGTGGCATCATTGTGGCACTGCAGGAGGCCCAGGATGGACATGTCATCTGAGGAATGGGAGGGGGAGTTGAAATGGTTCGCGACTGGGAGGTGCAATTGTTTGTTGTGAACCGAGCGAAAGTGTTCTGCAAAGCGGTCCCCAAGCCTCCGCTTGGTTTCCCCGATGTAGAGGAGGCCACAATGGGTACAGCAGATGCAGTATACCACATTGGCAGATGTGCAGGTGAACATCTGCCTGATGTGGAAAGTCGTCTTGGGGCCTGGGATTGGGGCGAGGGAGGTGGTGTGGGGGCAGGTTTAGCACTTCCTGCGGTTACTGGGAAAAGTGCCGGGTGTGGTGTGGCTGGAGGGGAGTGTGGAGCGGACAAGGGAGTCATGGAGAGAGTGGTCCCTCTGGAAAGCAGACAAGGGCAGGGAGGGAAAAATGTCTTTGGTGGTGGGGTCGGATTGCAGATGGCGGAAGTGTCGGAGGATGATGCGTTGGATCCGGAGGTTGGTGGAGTGGTATGTGAGGACGAGGGGATTCTTTTTTGGTTGTTATTGCGGGGACGGGGTGTGAGGGATGAATTGCGGGAAATGCGGGAGACACGGTCGAGGGCGTTCTCGACCACTGTGGCGGGGGTGGGGGAGGGGGGGGTGGAGAGTTGCGGCCCTTGAAGAACGAGGACATCTGAGATGTACGGGAGTGCAATACCAGCTGCAATTTGCAGCACTCAGCACAATTTTCACCACAATGGCAAACACCATGATGAAAACATTAGAAGATGTCAGGAATCCCAAGTTTTGCCTCTCAAAACCAGCCTTTCCCATTTTCACCTGGATGGGGTTTTGGGTAGGCCAGAAGTCAATCATGCACAGTTCTCAGAGGCATTTAAATGACTGGTCTCCTTCACTAAAATTGGATTCTAGAGTCCCTGGAATCTGGAGCATGGAGTTTGGGGATTAGACAACAGCAGGTCTCTCTTCAGTGTATTTCATTTGGATAGCCAAGATACCCAGTTTGAAGAGAAGAAATAACCTTGTGGATATGGTCTCAGCACACCTAGTGGGTAGGGTTCTGGGATTTACTGGTAGCAAATTGTTCAGTGCCCTGTGGACAAGATTGGGAATAAAAGGTTAATAAACCCCTTGGCTATGTCCAACTTGTCAAAATCTGTTGAAGACCTGTCAATAATTGCCAAGACAAATGCCATGACCTGTTAAGAAGCATCAACAAATACTAAGGCCTGTCATGATGTCACAATGCATCAAGATCTGTCTGGAAGCATCGATAAGTTTCAACATGTATATTTATTAATGAGATGTATTCTTCAATATAGAAATGTAAGTAATAGGGCCATTGAGTGGAAGTACGCACTAAGTTGGTATGAGAATCATTGGTGGGATGCCTTTCAGACAGTCAGTGCAGACCAGCTGGGCTGAATGGCCTCTTTCTGCACCGTGAGGATTCTGTGATTCTATGATAAAAGGACAGGGCATTAGGTTACAGGGTTTGGCATGGGGAGTGTGTTGGGATGAGAGGTAGGACATGTTTTATTTTTCTGCCCTTTTGAAGAGTTATGCATCTAATCTGTAGAGACATTTGGTGGGGGTAAGGTGCCCCTTGGAATTATGAAAAGGCATGCTTGTGAATAAAAAGTACATAGACTCATTGAAAGTTGCAAAGTTGTCAAGAAAGAGTCCAAAATATTGTTTTAAAAACTACAACTATTTCAGGGTACCTGTTCACCATGATAGGGATTGGTGCTGCATTTCCTAAACTTTCATTTTCACAATGGAGTGCCTATTGATGGACAAATCAAACTGCTTGTCAAATGGAAATATTTGTTGTTGTTAGGTATCAAGAACGTATGCAAAATGTTTCTGTACATAAATCTTTGCTTTTTTAAGCTTAAGATTTGATTTCAAAAGGGATTAGTTGAAGCAATTTCAATGTTTCAGACTTTTGTGACAATTAGGGTTATGGCTTTTCCACTAATGACATAATCAAATAATAATTATATTTTTGGACAGAATGTCTCCCGATGTGTGCCTATGCAGGATAATTGGTGAGATGGCATGGAGAGGGAGGGGCAAGGGGTGATGGATTCAGCATATGAGTGGACACTGAGTTGGCAATGGTTATAAAGGCCTACGGGCATGATAGAACGCATGGGAATACAAGGGGCCAAGGAAAACAGTGCACTGATATGATGGTATGGGGTGGGGTCATGATGGAACAGATGGAGCATAGAGTAAGAGGATGACAGGAGGAGGGAGGTTTTACATTTTAATCTTTATATTTAAACTTTGAACAAACATTTCTGGAGACTTGAGATAAAAAGTACTGCAGATGCTGGAGAATCCGAGATAACAAGCA
>JAHRHZ010000061.1:6803247-6815412 GCA_024137785.1 Ginglymostoma cirratum | reverse complement strand
GATGAAGGGTTTAGGCCCGAAACGTCAAGTTTTCCTGCTCCTATGATGCTGCTTGACCTGCTGTGTTCATCCAGCCCCATGCTTGTTGCTGGAGACTTGAGGCTGTTTTTTCCACCTAGGTCAGGAACCAGCAGTTTAATAGATAGTGCTGGGTCACCCAACACAATGCAAAATCCATCCTACCCTCCCACACCCACGAGATTGGGAAACGTACATGGAGCTGGGATTCCTCCTGTCTTTGTGCACCCAACTCAGTAATGACAACTGGCCACAGGATTCAAACTAATCAATGATCCTTATAGATACATGCTCCAGTCATTTAAAAAGAACAATTTTTTGTCACACTCACCTTTATGGAAAAACTGTCAGCTTGGTTTACTGAAGAAGTTGCTTGCTTTCCTGTCCATCCAACTGATGGGCTTCCCATCAGCACTCCAAGATGGTTCAAGTTTCCAACAAAGTTTATCAGATAAGTGCTCCCTTGCTCTGACCACACAACTGGAAGCCCTTAAATATCAACCTCTAACTCGGTGCAAACACAATTTATGTTTCTGTCAGACCGGATGTTGCAGTCATCCCAAAGATACTCACAAAGCAGACTGACATTGACCACCTGGAGAATTATTAGAAGCAGTGGCCAAAATCTTGTTCGTAGAACTTTCAGGCAGGGTAGGAACAAGGTGGAGAGGATTAGGCAGTGAATGGCTTAGGCAGCTAATGTCTTTCATTGATGGCAAAACAGATGGTGAAGGGGATTGAAAAACAAAACAGCCAAGATAGCAAGGAGCACATGTTGCAGTTGCAGAGGCAGGTAGGTCCAAAGTAAGCCAAAGTGTTTGAAAAGGATATTGATTTTTGCATTGAAGCCCTTATATCTAATGATAGTTGGCAGTTAGCAAAGGATATACAGGGAATTGGCATTTTGTGCAGGTAATGAAGGTTTGCACAGGTTGCAGTTTCAGCAAGATGAAAAAGATAATAAGATGATTTCTAATAAACAAAGCTGATAATGAGAAAGTGTACATATGGGTTTCAATACTGGTGTGGTTCACTAAAAGTCAGGCAAATGATGTTGAGTTAATGAATTCGATAGTTTGGTGTTAAATAAGATATGGAATTTGAAGTTCAGCTTAAGGTTAAACCAAATACAGAAGATACAAATCATATTCAAAGAGAGGAATAGGTTCAGAAATGATGGTATAAAGTTTTTGGTGGGAGAACATGCTTTCAGCATTGTCAATACCAACAAAGTGGGGACATGAAGTTTAAGGTGGTGTCAGGGAGACTGAGTTGGATTTTATTAACATCCATATTGTAGCTATGCCTTTGGTTGAGCAAGATCTTAAAAAAAAAAGAAGAGGCCTGAGATGGAACACCCAGGCACTCCCAACGTGACTTTTCTGGGTAGAAGCAGCAGCTGTTGTGGTAAGAAACTGAGTTACAACAGTGGGGCAGGTACAAATGAAATCAGTGAGAACTGTGCCAGAGAGGCAGGCCACAGCAAAAAAGATACCATACTCCTTTATCTGCCCAACCATCCAGATATTGTTTCAAGTAAGATGTGTGGAAGCACGTTAAAATCCCGATTGCAATTTAAACTTCAGTAAATGTCAAAGTGATAGATACCTGGGAAATTTCAAACCAGTATTTCTCCATTGTGTGATTGGGTATAAATTGCCAGAGAATTGTCGCTGTGGTATTTCCCACTGAAAGAAGGTGAGGAGACGGAGGAGTCAGAAATGTTTTTCCCAAGACAATTTCACTTGAGCTAAAACTTCCACCAACGGGGGGATAACTCAATACCTGCCAAAAATAAATGTCCACTTAGCAAAATCATTACACATTCCCTTAGATAAGATTACACGCCACTTTTACAACACACAAACAAATTATCAAAATACGGACCTTCGAACCACTGATACGTCCTTGTTAAGTACAATGCACGTGTAAATAAAGGGACCTTCATGATGGGATACCAGACATTGTGGAATTATTTCAGTGGCCACGCAAGAAAAACACGCCCCTGAAGAGATTCGATTGCAACAGTTGTCTTGGGGTTGGGTAAGCATTCCTGGCATCATGCCACTATTTGGGAGGCTTGACTCATTCGATTTTGCCGTTTAAGACTGAGCCCAGTATGTGGAAAAAATGAGTTATTTTTTCTGGGCAAATGACATTGGGGCAGATGGGAGGCTTGTGGACCCGCTGCTTTTTTGGTTATTAAAAGCCTAGCTTTCCCTGAGGTTTTCAAGAGTTAGGAACTTTTCAAGAGTTTTCAACTTTTCAAGATTTTCACTGATTTAGCCAAGGAATATTACAACTCCAAGCATCTTCTAATTCTGAGACTTCCTCGGCAGTTCAAGAACCAGGGGAATCTGTATCAGGATTTTTGACGAGGTTAAGATGACGGACAGAGACGTGATTTTGGTTCAACCTAAGTGAGATGCTGAGAGATCGTTTGATATGTGGGATTAATGATGTAATCATGTAAAAGCACGTATGAGCTAAAGCCCAACTGGACTTCAAAGAGGCACCACAACTGGCTTTAGAAAATGCAGCAATGACGCAGATGAGTTACAGGGTATGCCGACAGAAGTGGATGCCCTCAACCAGGCCAATTTGTACTTGGGGGAATGCCATTTGAGTAAAGGCAATTGCTTGACCTCACTCAGGACATATCCTGAACAGAGGGACTCTAGTAGCCAGCTCTGAGCTAGCTGAGTCAATGTTATGTATAATGCATGTGAAAATAAAGAGTGACTTGGTGACAGGATACCAGCCTTTGTAGAGTTATTTCTTATACTTATTGACAGTTTATTATCTGTACCATCTGAATCAAAAGTGAACATTTATCCTATTTTGATATCTTGAGATTGTAAGGTTTTCTTGTTAAATTATTGCCCTCTAATTTCCCCTAGATGTTAAAGTTTAACAATCAGTTCAGGTTAAGCACTCAAATTTGCACTTATGAAAGGTGGCCTATTGCAAAGGCAGAGACCTTATGAGCATGGTGCTCCCTGCAGAGCTTGTCTGTGGTGAACAACCTGACAAGTCATGACAATAAGTGGAAGGAGCAGAACACTTTTAAGAACACTATATCCAATCTTTTGCTCCAAGACATCTTACCAGACGAGCCGGCCTTCGGTGAGCCATGACCAACCTCAGCTTCACAAAAGCGTGCAATGCCAGTGCAGAGATTTGTCAATATTATACTACACATTCATATAGCAAAGGAGGAAACAAAGAAAAGATTGAACCTTTAATGGCGAAGGTGCTGGGATCAGCTCATATTCATTTTTTTTATTCATTCACACGATGAGGGCATGCTGACTTGGCAAGCATTTACTGCCCATCCCTAATTGCCCTGAGGGTGGTTCCGAGTCAACCACATTGCTGTGGGTCTGGAGTCACATGTAGGCCAGACCAGGTAAGGATGGCAGTTTCCTTCCCTAAAGGGCATTAGTGAACCAGATGGGTTTTTCTGACAATCGCCAATAGATTCATGGTCATCATTAGATTCTTAATTCCAGATATTTATTGAATTCAAATTCCACCATCTGCCATGGCAGGATTTGAACCTGGGTCCCCAGAACATTATCTGGGTCGCTGGATTAACAGTCCAGCAATAATACCACTAGGCCATCACTAGGCCCGTTGGAGTTCCCCAAAGAATACAACAGGGAAATTTCTAAATGAAAAGTGAGAAAGTCATGCAGTCCAATAAGGCTGAGCAAACACATCATTAAAACGTTGTAATGAACTGGTACAGAAATTAATCTACAAAACTGAAGGAAAGCTAGCTTTTAGAGATAAAAGGACTGGAAAGCAACAGGGTAGAAATCATTCTTCAGCTATATGAAAAAGAACTGGCGAGGCCACAGCTAGAGTACTGAGAGTAGTTTTGGCCATTTTATCACCAGTATTGGCCTTGGAGGGAATGTAGCATAGATTTTTAAAATGATGCCTGATCTCCAATGATTTAAGCTATAAGGAGTGATTGAATAAACTAGGGTTGAATTTCCTGGAATTTTAATGCGTAATTTAAGTGTCCAGGATAAAAGTTGGAACAGAAGATAAAGACAGAGAGAAGCATTTTCCACCATTTTGGAAACTCAGACAGACAGACAGCACATTAAAAAAAAAACTAGATGTTTCAGGACTGAAATTAGCTTGCACTCCTTTACACAAGCAGTGGAAGAACTTTGGAACTATTCACAAACAGCTAATTGATGCTAGAGCAACTAACTCTAAAATTGACATTGGTAGATTTTTGCTGAATGTACTAAGAGACATGAAGGCAAAGGCAGGTATACGGAGGCGTGTCACACATCAGCCATATACTTTTTAAATGGTACATAACAGGTTCATCGACCTAAATGACTATACCTCCTCCTAGTTCATTGGTCACAGAGCAGGAAATTAGCAGACTGCTTCTAGATTTCAAATTTTGGAAGTCACGGAGTCCAATTTTATTCAACCTGTCTGCAGTGTGATGAAATTATGCTTTCCTTCATTTTGTAAATGATATTTATTCATCTCTCAGCTATTGATGGATATGTACTTCCAACCTTTTCCTTTTTACAAAAATGCTTTTTAAACATTCTGGCCTAATATAGAACAAATTAGATGATGCCTATGACTACATTATGGAAGATAGCAAATTAATACAAGAGGAACACATTTTTGAATAATTAAATATTTACTCTTAGCTTACCTGGAACTGGTACTCAGTTCCACTTTGAAGGTTTGCTACTTCAATCTGTCTTTGTCCATCTGCTAGTTGGTCTAATCTTATAGGCACAGCAGGCCAGTAATTATTTCCATTATATTGAACTTGATAACGAAGCTGTTCCATAGGTCCTTTTGGTTCTAAAGGTGTAGTCCATGAAACCTTTGCTCTGTGGTCTGATAATACAACTACTTCTACTTGTTGTGGTGCTGATGGCACTGAATTGTACAAAACACAATTATTGGAATCAGTTTATACTGTTTCACATACATTATTGCATGTACATGACCACTATTTTGAAAGATAAGAAATGCTGAAGCAGCTCAGCAAAACTGGCAGCATCTATCTCAGCATCTATGGAGTGAATGTTTTGAACTGAATATCACTCTTATCAGTAGAATTTTGAAAAACAGCCATATTGGGCTTAAAATGAGAATGCTGTTTCTCTCACCATGGATGCTGCCAAGCCTGCTGAATTTCTCCAGCATTTTCTGTTTTCTTTTTCAGACCTCCAGCTTCTCAAGTACTTTGACTTCATTATTTTAGAAAGTGTCCTGCTGCATACCATTTCCAGATCTATTTTTCTGATCAATCGAGACTACATTTAATAACAAACTGGGCCGCCAATGACCACAATTCAAACCACAGCAGCGTTTTGCTCAATACCTACTGAACCATTAAGATTTATAAATGCATTGCAAAAAGACTTTTTATGGGCACTAAGAGATGAGATGTAATTTGAGTTTGGCACTCCTTATGTAGACTGGGTATTCTTGCAAGGTACACATTGTTGCTGCGACTGAACGTTGGCAGAGTGACTGAACGTTCATAGATATGATGCCAATCAAGCTGGCTGCTTTGTCCTGGATGGTGTCAAGCTTCAAGTGTTGTTGGAGTTGCACTCAACCAGCCGAGAGCAATCTATCACACTGCTCACTTGTTCCTTGGAGGAAGAACAGGCTTTGGGGTGTTAGAGGGTGAGATACTCAATGCAGCTTTGATCTGCTGTTGTAGTCACAGTATTTACATGGCTGGTCCAGTTCAGTTTCTGGTGAATAGTAGTGCACAAGACGTTGATAGTGGGGATTCAATGATGCTAATGCTACTGAATGTCAAGGGGCAACGGTTAGATTCTCTCTTACTGGAGGTACAATACACTACCACACAGGAACAGGCCCTTCGGCCCTCCAAACCTTCACTAATTCCTAATCCTTATTTAGGCCATCTACTTACTGCCCATGTGTGGTTTATATCCCGCTGTTCACCTCCTGTTCGCGCATCTATTAAGATGAGCCTTAAACGTTGTTAATGTGCCTGCTTCCACCACCTCCACTGACAGCATGTTCCAGGCAGCCACCAATCTCTGTGAAAAATTACCCTTCACTTCTCCCCTGAACTTTCTTCCTCTCACCTTGAATCTGTGCCCTATTGTAGTTAACCTTTCAACCTGGGAAAAAGCCTTTGACTATCCATCCTATCTATGCCTCATAATTTTTTAGATTTCTATCAGGTTACCCCTCAGCCTCCATCGTTCCAATGAAAACAGCCTGAGTTTATCCAACCTCACCTCATAACTAAAGCCCTCCAGACATGGCAACATCCTGGTAAACCTTCTCTACGCCCTCTCGAAAGCATTCACATCCTTTTGGTAATGTACTGACCAGAAGTGCACACAATATTCCAAATGTGGCCTAACTAAAGTTTTTTACAGCTGGAACAACTTGCCAAATTTTATATTCAATATCCTGGCCAATGAAGTTAAGTGTGCTGTATGCCTTCTTGACCACCTTACCCAACACTGTTGCAACTTTCAGGGATCTGTGGACCTGTAGTTCCAGATCCCTCTGTAGATCAATGCTAAGGGCTCTGCCATTTATTGTCTCATTAGCAGCTGAATTTGATTTTCCAAAACGCATCACCTCACACTTGTCTGGATCATAGACCACAGAATCCCTATTGTGTGGAAACAAACCCATTGACCCAACAAGTCTACACCGACTCTCAGAGCATTCTACCCGGACCCATCACCCTATAACCCACCTAGTCTACACATCTCTGAACACTACAGGTAATTTAGCACGGCCAATCCACCTAGCCTGCACATCTTTTGAGTGTGGGTGGAAACCAGAGCACCTGGAGGAAACCCATGCAGACACGGGGAGAATATGCAAACTTCACACGGACTGTCACCCGAGGGTGGAATCGAACCCCATCCCTGGCGCTGTGAGGCAGCAGTGCTAACCACTGAACCGCCCATCAAATTAAACTCAGCCTGCCATTTCTCTGCCAAATCTGCAATATCCTTCGAAAATCCTCCTCACTATTTGTAACTCCGCAAATTTTGGTGTCATCCGCAAACTTAGTGATCAGACCACTTACATTTTCTTCCAGATCATTTATACATATTCCAAATGACAAAAGGTCCCAGCACTGATTCCTGCGGAATACCACTAGTTACTGATCTCCATTCCAAAAAGCACCCTTGCGCAGCTACTCTGTCTTCTATGACCAAGCCAGTCCTGTATCCATCTAGCCAGCATACCCCAGATTTGATGAGATTCTATCTTCAGTACCAGGCTGCCATGAGGTACCTTATCAAATGCCTTCTTAAAGCCCATGTAGACAATATTAATTTCCCTTCCATCAATCATTCTTGTCACTTCCTCAAAAAAACTCAATTAAGTTGGTGAGACATGACCTTTCCCACACAAACCCACGCTGCCTATCACTAACAAGTCCATTTGCTTCCAAATGTGAATAAATCCTGTCTTTCAGTAGCTTCTCCTTTAACTCCCCACCACTGATGTCAGGCTCACCAGCTTGTAATTACCTGCATTATGTCTGATTCCCTTCTAAAACAAAGGAACACCATTGGCCACTCTCCAGTCCTCTGGAACCTCACCTGAGGCCAAAAAGGATGCAAAGATATCTGTTAAGGACCCAGCTATTTCCTCCCTTGCCTCCAACAGTATCCTGGGATAGATCCCTGGGGACTCCTCTACTTTTCACAACACCCAACACTTCATCCTTCATTGCGTCGACCTCCATGAGAGTATTCACACACCTTTCCCTAACATCAACTTCCATCACATCTCTCCCTTCGGTGAATACCAATATAAAGTACTCATTAAGGATCTCACCCATTTCCACTGGCTCCACACGTAACCTCTTTCTTTATCCTTGAGTGGATCCACTCTTTCCCTACCTATCCTCTTGCTCTTAATTTGCACAAAATGCCTCGATGGTCGTTGCTTGACAGTTATGTGGTGCAAATGTTACTTGTCATTCATTAGCCTGACCTTGAATATTGTCCAGATCTTGCAGCATTTGGATAAGGACTGCTTCAGCATTTGAGGCATTGGGAATGATGCTGCGCATCATGCAATCATCAGCAAATAACTCCATTTCTGACCTTGCAATGGAGGGAAGGTCATTGATGGGGCAGCTGAAGATGGTTGGGCCTGGGGCACTACCCTCCTGGATACTGAGTTGACTGGCCTCTAACAACGACAACCATCTATTTTTGTACAAGGTACAACTCCAACCAGTGAAAAGCTTTCTCCCTCATTCCTACTGTCTCCAGTTTTCTCCAGGTGCTCTGGTTTCCTTCCACAATCCAAAGATAAGCAGATTAAGTCATTTGGGCTTATGGGTTGGGATGGGTCTGGGTGGGATGCTCTTCAGAGGGTTGATGCAGACTCAATGGACCAAATGGCCTCTTCCTGTACTTTAGGATTTCTATGATAATATAGTTTAGGTGTGGAGCTAAACAGAATTACAAATAGCTAATTATGTATCAATAACGTTTAATGATTACACAATACCATAGATATAGATGTTGTATGACAATTAATGCATATTAAATTACAATCATCCAATAAAATGTATCACCTCCAAACCATGTCCAGTTTATTGCTGGTGGACCCAGCTCCTTTGACATATCTCCATAATAATTTCTCACTGAAACCTGTATGAGGTATCTGGTGTAAGACTGCAACCCTTTCAGCTCTATGGTGTTTGTCTGCACTTCCTGTTAAAACAAAACACACAAAGCACAAGTCATTTTTAAATGCAGGGTGTTTCTAGGTCACAGCCAAAATTTTCCAGGCCAAAAATCAAGCTTTTTCTAGGTCATAATCCACCATTTTTCCAGGTCACCGTCAGACTTTTTCTATTAACTTACTATCAATTGTTTTTCTTCTCTACCTTCCCATAAAATTAATTTGTGATGGGTGCTTTATTTTTAAATTTTATAGCCACCAATATGAAAATATTAAGGAAAACAGAAGCCTAATGAGACCAATATTTTTTGAATGTGACTCAGTGTCTAAGAATCAGCTTAAGCTTCAAGTGCATTTTATACCATGCTCCTAACTGTTCATTATTTCAAATTTTCTTAATTATTTTTTCCCCATTGAAAACAATGCAACTAAACAACCTGCTCCTGGTCCTCAGACAGCACGTAGGATTTAAAAGGATATATTTGGCCCTAGCAAATCATGCTGGTGTTCATGCTCCACTAGAGTGTCCTCCTATTTTTTTCAAACGTAAATCTATAGTTTCAACATTGATTCACCTTTCCTCCCTTGTCGGCTTGGCTAGCTGCCTATTAACTGTATTTATACAATTTGCTTCAACCACACACTGTGACAGCAAGTTCCATGTTCTCACCACTGTGTTTCTTTGAATGCCCAATTAGATTTCTTGGTGAATATCTAATATTGATGGTCTCCAATTATTGCTCTTCCTCACAAGACCGAACATCTTTTGTATTCACTCTGTTGAAAACGCTCCTAATTTATGTACACTTATCTGACTATCCCTCAGCCTATCCCCTCCAAGAGAAAATAAATACAGGCCCCTTGTATGAACACGTAAACATTCAAATTAGGAGTAGGCCACTCAGCCCCTCCAATCTGCCTGTTAATCCTTTCCTGATATTTACACCCGTACAAATCAGATATCATCTTCCGAATGTTCTCTGCATCCTTTCTCATGCTTCTATATCCTTAATATATTTTTTAGTATTCAAAACTACATACAGTTGTCCAACTGCAACCCAACTGTGGTTCAATACAGTTTTAGCAAACCCTCCCTACTTTTCATTCTTCCTCCTAGAAATAAAGTCTGGCGTGTAGATTACTTTTTGGTCTTGCTAGGTTTTGGCAAAACTTTTAGTATTGAAGTATGAGTTCCAAGACCCCTTTGTTCTTCTATCCATTTCAACATGTACCTTCCTATTCTTCCTATGAAAATGTACAACTTACAAGTTCAGTGTTGAACTTTATTTACCAATTTGTCAACTCTAAGTTGACTAATGTCCTTCTGTAATTTGTTATAGTATCTGGCTATCTTTGCCCACCCCTCCATGCTCCAAAACCTCACCAATCAAAATTTGGTGCTGTCTGCAAATTTGGAAGTTATGGTTATGATTAAACAAAGTTATTAGAACTTATCATTAATCCATCAATCATACATCTTCTGAAAATTTCAGCTGTACGACATTTCTTTTGATAAAGCTATTGAGTATTTCAGATAACCTTATTAAATAAGCAGCCAAGCCATGCACACACCAGAAAATAAATTAACATCCATCCTGCTCTTGAATGTGACCCCAAGAACTGTGTCAGTATAAATAAATGTTTAATGATGACAGGGTGGCCTCAAATGCAGCACTAATTTGAATTAATTTGCTGATAATCGCCAAAGTTCACTGAAATAATGGCTGCCTCGTGAGGGCCACAGGACATTTGAGAGTAATCAGTCGAGAACTGACAGATGTCCCATATAATTACTGAAAAATGATGAGTAGGATTATAAAAAAAGATTTATTTCAAACAATCTTTGAAGTGTTCCTGAGTGACTGTGTGGGAGGTGGAAGATAACCACATGGTGCTGTTGCACTGATGATGATTGCAACACAAGGAATAGCATGAAGCTCCCAACAACAATCACTTTAACAACAGTACCACCAGAATCTGCTTTTTCAATGAACTTTTTCTCCTAATAGGACCTGCACTCAGATTAGTTTTGTTTCGTATTGAATATATGTGTTTAATATTGCAAAGTGAGCCAATTTTTCAATATCATCCGAACGCTTTGAAAGGAAATCAATTCACTTAAGAATTGGGACCAACTTTGATATGCTCCAATTTGTTTGTGGTTTCTTTTTCACTTTTTGTTAAATTAAAAATATACACTGCTGAGTTCAACCAGGCTGCTATGTCCTAATATATGTTTGAACTGCATTAACATACTAGTCAGGAGACAGCAATGTTTCAAGCTTGTACACTTACTATCAAGAAGAATCACTCTTCTAGCAATACATCAAAGGAAAATATACCGGAAAAACATTCCTTATTTCTACTTTAAAGGTAGCTGAATTTTTAAGTAGGAGTTTGATGGAGTCTTTTAAAAAAGACTAAATCAAGAGGTCTTACCCTTTCTGTAAAAGTCCATCTATCATAGAAAGTAACTGGGTATACAGCCCATGTATTTCACATACTACTAACATTGCTACATTTTTAGGATCACATTCACTTATATTTAATTCCATCCATATTAGGGTCAACAGGATATACACTACACATCAAAAAAATCAATGAAATGCAATTAGTTTTTGCAAATAATTTACCTTCTTATAGCACTGAATTCCATGGGTACAGTTGGCATCAATATAATTATCCAGGTATTCTGCATAATGCAAAATGTAAGTGGGAGTGGGTTTGCTAATTTCAGAGCATGTAGAAGGGAACTCAACTGGTGGAATGTAAATAATCAGACTAGTATCTGATTTATTTACTACTTCCGGCATGCTTGTATAGGCTTTTGGTATTAGGCACTTTGAATCTAAAAGGAAAAACAGATATTTAGATTGTCAGATGTCCCACTTCTTAGGACACTGCACCCAGATGTAACACAGTCTTCAGAGCCAGAGATGCTGTCAGACCTGCTGAGTTTCTCCAGCACTTTGTCTTTATTTCAGATCTCTAGCATCTGTACTACTTTGCTTTTCCTCATTGGATATGAATCCATTTGAATTAGAGTTCAGCAAATGTATCCTTTTTATGTTAGTCATAACTGTTACAGCTGTCAATTATTCACAATTGTAACTTTTTCTCTTCAATGAAGGGGTGGTATCATGCTCTACACGCCTGTTATGCATGATGTATGTGTTACACTTGCTGCATGATGCGTGTAGCATGTGCAATGCGAATCATCCCCCAGGTTGTATACCTCAATAATCCACCCATTTTGTTTCAACCTTAAAGAGTGTTTGTTGTTGGCCTTAAAAAAAAAATTGGACTTCATAAACAGAGATAGTAGGAACTGCCGATGCTGGAGAATCTGCGATAAAACGTTGTGGAGCTGGATGAACACAGCAGGCCGAGCAGCAGAGGAGCAGGAAAGTTGACGTTTCGGGTCGAGACCCTTCT
>JAHRHZ010000061.1:6780892-6802847 GCA_024137785.1 Ginglymostoma cirratum | reverse complement strand
TCAACTTTCCTGCTCCTCTGATGCTGCTTGGCCTGCTGTGTTCATCCAGCTCCACAACGTTTTATCTTGGACTTCATAAACAGTTGGTTGCGGGTGAGGTGCAATACTCCACATCCCACTTCAAAAAGGAAAAGAAATACAACATAATTTTTTCTAAACTTAAAGATTACATCCATTACAGACTGAAGAGGAGGACCATGAAATAATTGAACTCATCTCAACTTCTTGTCCATGTTTTGTAATTACAGTCAATATATTCTGAATGTTCAAAATCTAATCACTTGTGATCCTGCTGTTCTTTTACCTGGATATGGTTGTGACTCTTCACCGAATGTCATCACTGCAACTAGCGAGGAATCTTGATATTCAGATATAACTTTCCCTGAGAATTTATCAGCCATATAAACTGTAGATTGATCACCATCCTGAGTTATCCAATAAACTGCATTTGAATTCACTGTCAGTGATGTTGCACCAAAATCTACGAAAGATGTTCATACACAGTTTTAGAACACAGAAGATAGATATTTGGCCAAATGTTTCTATACTGACTGTTTCTAAGAGATATCCCCTGTTCTTTCCCCATAACATTCCAAATGTTTTCCTTTTAATGTACATGTCCCTGCTCAAAGTTACTACTGAAACTGGTTGCTCCACTCTTTCAGGCAGTGCACTGTAATAACATGTCCAGCTGTAATTCTACCTAGAATACCAAAAGTTGACCGCATTTTCAATGATCACTAATATCTCACATTCACCATAACTGCCTACAACAAATTTATCTCATCCTTAAATGTCCGGACAGCTGCAAGAGATGTGTTTTTTGCCCCCACATTTGTGGGACAACAGTAAGATAAAAGAAATCAGAGAGTGAAAAAGTCAACTTCCTTTCATTGAATTACCCAGCACAAAACTCACCAAGATCTGCATCTGAAATTTAGGGTTTGTCATTTTTGACTGGACTTGTCACTAGGCCAAAACACTTCCCTGAAACAAGCATTAGATTTCTCAAACAAGACAATCAGGATCATGATGCCAACCTCAGTTTTTGCCACATCTAATGTGGCAGTTTTTAAAGGGACTGTTGGAAACCAAGGTTATGTTTCCACTTCACTGGAGGAACAGGGAGTACTGTTGGCTCAAACTTGTCTTTTCCCATTCATCTTTTCTCTCCCCTACTAGGAGGTAATTTTGAGCCAACTCTGCGTCTGTGGGTCACCTTTTATTGAATGAGCTGAGCCCGGAGCTGCATCAGAGCAACCAGTTGGTGTCTGCAGCTCATCAAAATTTTGGACATGGTGCCTGAGAGGAGGAATCTGGGAAAAGAATTGGGCACCATCCTCTGGACTATATTTACAATATGCTGCCAGTAACACACCGAATCTACTGCACAAAAAAAATCCAACTACTCCCACAGAGTAAACAGGTTTGTATTTACTTCCACCATTGTATCCACTCACTTCAGCACATGGGGCTACACATCTGATTAGTGAAGATCTTTTCCGTTTGTGGTAGGGTGTTTTTTTCCTTTGAGATACAAGAATAATTATTACGCATACCTGTCGCTCCTGTGAAATTAATTTTTTTCCAACATATGCAGCCATTTAAATCCGAGGCCCAGACTTCATGGTCTGGAGTTGTGAAAAAGAGTCTCTCAGGCTCAGAATCTGTAGTATCAACAGCAAAGTTTCCATCCAAATGAAGCTTGGCTGTTGTGCAGTTGCAATCTATTGCTTCATGAACAGAATGATCAACTTCCAAATGAAGGCCAATGAGAGTTCTAGGCAATCGCTCACTTAAACTGTAAGACACTAAAATTATATCTCCAGACACTGGCTGAGTCCAAAACAGGAGGCTGATAAGGGGTACAAAAGAAGGAGAAACAGTTTTTTTTTTAAAATCAAGTCCAAAGCAATGTATTCCAGTTAGCCGATATATATATACTCTTAGCATCTAGAACAAATACCTTTTCTTTGGATATACTCCAATTGAGTAAATATTTTGGCTGCTGGACAGTAATTTCTCTAGCTTTGTTCCTTGTAATTCCAGATCCAGAACATAAATTGAACTGTTTGCATTTTCTTGTTTATCCAACAGCACGTAAATTTTTTGTCCAATCCAGTCAACCGCCATTCCTTTAGGAGCTCTGCACAAGATACTCTCAATAAGCTGTTGATAGAATTCATTAGTATATTCTTTAAAAGTAGTTGGCTCTGTAGCTTGAAATACATGATATCTGTCAAACTCCACTAGGAGCATACCGAACAGGAAAGCCATACCTGAGTTCTGCCTTTACCATTCAAAGCTGTACTCAAGATCAGGTTTTCTGTCAAGTAATATATTGTCTGTGTCTGTAGTATGTAACCCACGTGAATAACAGCAGAGACGAGCATTTTCCAAACAGTTTGCCCAGTGTCCACGTCAAAAATAGTGACCATTCTGTCCTTTATGGTTAATAGATACGGCACAGTGCCTGTAACTGTTTACAGGGAAAGGGTTATTGTTTATTTTAATGCTTCATTGCCATTGAACAGAGTAACTAATAATATCTGAAAAAGCGTTTAATCAAATCTGACAACAGGCCAATTGTTCATCAAGATCTTCCAGCTCCGCAGTTTCAACAGTCTAAGTTTCTCTCCAATAAATACTTTGCCAAAAACAGCCTGCAGATTCTGGATAAGCTGCATACTGACAACACATTTCAATTTTATCTCCCAATATACGCAGCAAATCCTTTTACTAACCAAGTTACTCTGATAAACTGTGAAAGCAAAAGATCTTACAGTAGTGAATGGGAAAAGATTCGGACACTCAGCAAAAACGCTCAGCATGCACTTAAGTTTAACAGGTCCATTATAATCTTAAACAAGGATTCAACCCATTAATCAAATCGTTCACCTCTTAGGTTTTCAGCAATTTTCATTATTTCAAAGTTGCATTTAAAAGCACCATTGGCCTGATTTAGACCCAAAAGGATTAATACCAAAAAGCTTTAAACAATTAATCAAATTACCACGTTTTCCATTTCCATGTGTTCACTGACCTGTTACATTCCCCATTCTAACACGCGTTCTGCTACTTGATCCAGCATCTGTAAAACCTTTCACCTGGAAAAGTAGCATGTTAGAAAAGGTAAATGTTAAAAAGGCTATTCAAAATCAAGGGTGAGTCTACAGAGTCGCTTGAAAGGAAATCTCAAGACAATCATTCTGTTTCTTGACAGGACTTTTCTTTATTTATTTTCTTTATTTAAACAAAATAATTTAGTAGAAAAACAAATTCAAGAAAAATTTATTTAAGAGACAATTCCACAGCTGAAAAATGAAACTCTTCCAATTTCTAGCTTGCAGCAAGAATGCGAGACATTCCCAGGTTATAGTAAAACCAGATGCGGGGAATAGTAGAGGAGAATGAGACGAGGAAGCGGGAAAGAGATACGTGCTATGGGGTTGGGGGTAGAGTTGGTATATGTGGCAACGGGGAGAGGGAAGTGGGAAAGAATGGAACTAGGGACAGGAAAGAGCAGGACCACAAGTGGGAATAAGACAAGCGTGCAGAGAGCGGCAGGGCCAAACAATCAGTTAAAGCAACAGGGGACAGGGGATCCAGAGCTTGGGTTGTAACATCAAAAATTTTAAAAAAGTTCACGGCGCACTTGTAGTTGGCACAGGCTGTTTGTGAAATACGCTGTTACTGTGGCAGTAATGAGTCCTTCCTGACCTTACAGGGGTTGGTCAATATGGCACACTCTCTCTGCTTCAACACCTACCCAGAAGCAAGGAGGACTGCAAGCTCTTAGGTTGATGGGATAAATACTTGCAACTTGCACATGCATCAGTCCCTGTCTGTGCAGCCTTCCAGTTTGCCTTCCAACTATCTCGGCTATCCCTGTCATTGGACAGGGATATTGTTACACTTTGTAATGTTAGTTCATGTGCAATGGCTACCACATGTTAAAAAGGACCCGTGGATAGGCATTTTTCACCCGCTCAAAATTAAGTTTGGGACCATCTACTGCCCAAGCACCCAAGGACCTAGCCTACTGGCTAAGTTTGCAGATGATACAAAGATAGGTGGAAGGACAGGTAGTATTGAGGAGGTGGCAAGGTTGCAGAAGGACTTGGACAGGTTAGGAGAGTGGGCAAAGAAGTGGTAGATGGAGTATAACGTGAGAAAGTAGGAGGTCACGCACTTTGGTAAGAAGAATAAAAGCATGGACTATTTTCTAAATGGGGAGAAAATTCAGAAGCCTGAAGTACAAAGAGACTTAGGAGTTCTAGTCCAGGATTCTCTCAAGGTAAACTTGCAGGTAGAGTCAGTAGTCAGGAAGGCAAATGCAATGTTGGCATTTATTTTGACAGGACTTGAATATAAAAGCAGGTATGTACTTCTGAGGCTTTATAAGGCTCTGGTCAGGCCACATTTGGAGTACTGGGTGCAGTTCTGGGCCCCATATCTCAGAAAGGATGAACTGGCCCTGGAGCGGGTTCAGAGGAGGTTCACGAGAATGGTCTCAGGAATGGAAAGCTTAACATATGAGGAATGTTTGAGGACTCTGGGACTATACTCATTGGAGTTTAGACGGATGAGGGGGGATCTAATTGAAACTTTCAGAATACTGAATGGCCTGGACAAAGTGGATGTTGGGAAGATGCTTCCACTGGTAGGAGAGCCTAGGACCCAAGGTCACAGCCTTAGGGTAAGGAGACACCTTTTAGAATGGAGATAAGGAGAAACTACTTCAGCCAGAGAGTGGGGAAACTATGGAAATCACTGCCACAGAAGGCTGTGGAGGCCAGGTCATTGAGTACATTTCAGACAGAGATAGATGGGCTCTTAATTATCAAAGGTGATCAAGGGTTACTGGGAGAATGAGGTTGAGGAACTTATCAACCCTGATTGAATGGTGGAGCAGACTCGGTGGACCGAATGGCCTAATTTCTGCTCTGATGTCTTATGGTCTTACTGTGAACTACAAACAGAGCGATGCACATCAAGCTCAGAGAGGCAGTAGTCTGTACTCATCGGAAGAAGTACTTAAAGGATCTTCTCAACCAGGACTCAATCTTTGACATAGGTGCCTCACCCAAAAATAACTGGAAAGGCAAGTTGTGAGAAGGATACAAACAGTTTTAACAAAGGTATCGATTGGTTAAGTAAATGGGCAAAAAGTTGGCAAATGGAATATAATGTAGGAATATGTGAAATCATTCATTTTGGAAGGAAGGATAAAGAATACAGTATTATTGAAAAGGAGAAAAACTGCAAAAGGCTGCAGCGTGATGGAACTTAAGGGCACTGGTGCACGAAACACAAAGCTAACAACCAGGTACAGCAGGCAATCAGGAAGGCTAACTGAATGTTGCCCTTATTTCAAGAGGGTTGGAGTACAAGTAAGAGTAGCGGAGTCCTATTGCAATTGTACAAGATGCTGGTGAGGCCACATATGGAGTACTGTGAGCAATTTTGGTCACCTTATTTAAGGAAAGATATTATTTCATTGCATCTAGTTCAGAGAAGGTTATGCACAAAGGTTGAACAGGTTGGGTGTCTCATACTTGGATTAAGAGATGGAAGTTGACAGGCTCTTGTCAAGCAACCGAGACCTCACAGACAGATTTAAACTCTTCCCTAGTTTCAGAGATGGAAAGCTGGCTCCTACACCTTAACTGTACCAATCAAAGATAACAGGGTGTAGAGCTGGATGAACACAGCAGGCCAAGCAGCATCAGAGGAGGAGGAAGGCTGACGTTTCGGGCCTGGACCCTTCAAGGGTCTGATGCTGCTTGGCCTGCTGTGTTCATCCAGCTCTGCACCTTGTTATCTCAGATTCTCCAGCAACTGCAGTTCCTACTATCTCTGCATCAATCAATTCCCATTTTTGTCATCATTGAGTATTCTGTGTATCTGTAGTAAGCAATAGAACTTCCAATATTTATATAAATATTTTTCGCAGGTGGCGGTGTAAGAATAACAAATGCACGAATATAGCACAAATGCATTAAGCTTTCATTAATATTATGCCTCTGTAATTCAACCCTTAGATAATAGCTGTTTATCTAAAAGCTATTGGTACTACAATGTCAATGTTACAATTAACTGTGAACTAAAGACATAAAAAACTGTCTTTGGAGACAATGACAATGAGAAGAAAATGAAAGCTGCTTTCAGAGAAGAATAAATTATCCGCAGGTAACTATTCCCTAACGGAGTACAAAATTAGTGATCAATTACCTACGTACCTGCATACAGTAGGTTTTGGCTGGGTCCACATTAGTCAATGAGAAAGTAGTAACTTCAGCAGTAACATTCAGTGCTTCTCCATGCAGGGGTTCTGAGCAGTTGTCTGTGGTGTAATACACAGTGTAACCCCTGAGAACACCATTTATTTTGGCAGGCACATTCCATCTGAATTCCACATCCATGTTCATTGCACCTAGCAGAAAGTCCTTCTTCAAATTCACAAAAATCCTTGGATTTTCAGGAGCAGATGGTGCTAGAAATATCATGTAAAACCAACTAAATATTCTTGATGTTTAAAAACAAATGAACTTAAATCTCAATATCAGCAGAACAGACAATCTAATAATTTTAATGCCTGTATTAATTAACAGGCTGAGTTACAAAAACAAAGGAGAACAAAGGTTTCTTTTTATACTGAGATAGTAGGAACTGCAGATACTGGAGAATCTGAGATAACAAGGTGTAGAGCTGGATGAACACAGCAGGCCAAGCAGCATCATAGGAGCAGTAGAGCTGACATTTCGGGCCTAGACCCTTCTTCAGAAAAGACCCTTCTTTTTATATTTCTGGCCAAATAAAAGTATAAATGGATGATATATTTAACTGCTATAAATGTAGTCTTTCAAAGGAATGGACTAGCCCTTTTCAGAAAAATAATGCGTTTTATGTTTTTAAGACTTGTTATTTCTATTGATTATTTACCAACACAAAAACACACCTACTCCACATTGCAGCTTTGGCAGAGATTTTTTCTGAAATAGTCATCATGTTTCTGTATACCTATGTTACAAGTAAGACCCAACATCATGTAATTTAATTGCGATTTTTTTTTACTAGTTTAATTAGCTACAAATTATATGATTGATGGACATCTACATCAGGAGGTTAATACACAGACAAGTGAAGAGAGCATTCACACATTCCTGTCAGCTTTTTTTTGTTTCAGAATGTCAGTTGTTTTACCTTAGAATGTTGATTTCACACAGTTTGACAATTGACAATGTTATTACAAGTGTATACCTCTTCATTGAGTATTTGCCTGGCCTAGTTGATGCTCCATAACCTTTCTACTAAGAACTTCTAAGGCTCACTAAGGAGTCTTCAGGCCAAACCACAACTAACAATCTGCTCTAAAAACACTGTTCACTGTTTTGACAGCCGTAACACATTCTATCACAACAGCACTGACTATTCTTAACATTCCAAAGCAAATCAACAAAATTCTAAAATAAAACTCACAACATTCTGAAACAAAAGTTAGTTGACCACCTTTCCCAATGTAACTGGATCCTTTAAATAAATTCCAGTAAATCAGTCTTTATCCACATCATTACTAAAAACTAATTAGTTTTTCCTGGGGTAATATTCCACCAGTGTATCACATTTGGTTGAAGCTGATATTCTTCCATTAACTTTTGTGATATATTGTTTACAGACTAAAAAGGGTGAAAACATTCCCCCTATCTTCAGTGATGCAGGTAGAAATAAAAATAATTTAGATATTGTTTGGTATTACATACAAGCTCTATTGAAGCGTCACTGGACATGAAACATTAACTCTGATTTCTGTCCACAGATGCTGCCAGACCTGAGTTTTTCCCAGCATTTTTTGTTTTCATTCACCCCAGAACATTAGCTGTGTTTCTGGATTAATAGTCTAGCAACAGTATCACTAGGCCATTACCTCCCCAGATGATTTTAGGATTACATACAAGTTATCATACCAGCTTCAGGAGAGCAGAGAGTGACTTGTGTCTCTGTTGCAGATCCCCAATAAGTGTATGGTTTCACTGTGACATCAATCTCCTTAAAAGGCTTGAGACCACTTACACAATAGTGAGGAGCGTTGAGGTCCTAAAAAAAAATTACATTTGGTTCAATTTGATATTGCTGACACATTCCTTTAAATTTACAAATTGTATTTATTATTATTGCAAATTTGCCTTTAATATAGAAAATTATCTAAAGACGTTTCTCAGTTGGAATGCTGATCCAGTTAGGCGTGTGAGAAAAATTAGAAGTGAATAAAAAAAAGTAAATAGATTTAAAGATGGCTCATAAAGGCAAAGAAAAATGTCTAGAAAGATAAGTGTTTAGGACTAGTCACTGGTGATTTAATGGCTAAATGGGTTCTGCCAATTGATGGGAGGGTTTGGGTGGAACTAGAGTAGATCAGAATTGTAAATGGATGCAAGAATAGAGACTGCTGAAGTGAGGAGTTATAACACAGATCAAGATTTTCATGTTAAAACAGAAAATGCTGGAAACAATAAGGTGCTCTGGGAAAGATGGCCAACCTAAAATGGTAATTTTGTCTTGTTCTCTCCCAAGATGCTGTAAGTCCTGCTGTGTCATTGCAGCATTTTACTTTTTACAGATTTCCAGTACCCTCAGTATTTTATATTTCTATTAGTTCTGTTGTCAACATATGGAGCCACAAGGAGTCACCGGATATCAGTGCGGAAAGGTTAACATGGTTTCTTCAGAATAGTCTAATGACATATTCCTGAATAAATTGGTATTTCTAAGTTTGCAAGGACAATATTGGAGAAATGACAAAGGCAATGATAAGTGAAAGATAAGGACTAAGGAAGCATCTTTTCTAAAGAAACCAAGCAGTTATTCTTTGACAAGCTGGTCAGTTTGCAAAGATTTCTGTGTCCCAACAAAACTGCCTATTTTTAGCCAGAATTTAGAGTCATAGAGTAATACAGCATGGAAATAGACCCTTTGGTCCCAGCTTAAACAGAAATGGGCCAATGCAGCCTCTCGAGGGCAGGTCAAGGAAACACATGAAATTCAAAAGGAAGGAGAGGATACACCCACTTTTCTCATGAGATGCATGGGTAAATTTTTCAGGACCTCAAAATCTGTTTGTGAATTCGTATGGATTAGTGAATGGATAAATGAGTGCATAGGGGAGTACTTGGGAAGTCAGGTCAGTGGTGGGGGGAGCAGTCCCATGGTCCCAGTGTGCAGTCATCAGATCAAAGGGTGGTTGGGTCAGAAAGAGATGTAGGTGGGCCAGATTCAGCTGTAGTAAGGGTGGGTCAAGGTGGTAATTGGAGAATGTGGGTTTGCTGATTTGCTCAGTTTAGTTACACTGGCTGACTTTGGAGAATAACCAGGTAGTACTTTTGGAGTATTGCAATCAATTCTTGTTTCCCTCCTATAGAAAGGATGTTGTGAAACTAGAAAGGGTTCAGAAAAGATTTACAAGTATGTTGCCTGGGTTACAAGGTTTGAGCGATAGGGAGAAGCTGAATAGGCTGGGCTATTTTCCCTAGAGCGTCAAAGGGGTGACCTTACAGAGGTTTATAAAATCATGAGAGGCATGGATAGGGTTAATAGGAAAGGATTTTTCTCCCTGAGTGGGGAGTCCAAAACTAGAGGGCATAGGTTTAAGGTGAGAGGGGAAAGATATAAAAGGGACCTAAGTGGAAACATTTTCAAGCAGAAGGCAGTGCATGTATGGAAAGAGCTGCCAGAGGAAGTGGTACGTTTACAACATTTAACAGGCATATGAATAGGAAGTGTTCACAGGGATATGGGCCAAATGCTGGTAAATGGATTTGGATTTATATAGAATATCTGGTCAGCATGGACGAGTTAGACTAAAGGGTCTGTTTCCATGCTGTATATGTCTATGATTCTATGACTTTATATTAACCAGTGTAATATTTTCTGGGTTACTATTCAGTAAAGATCTGAATTTCTGACACAAATCCCCTTAATACTGAGCTATTATCCAAGACTTTTGCAAAGTGTCCAGGTCATACAAATCAGCCCATTACGAGATTAAATTTTCTAAGCAGTTGCAGTTCATGTTCACATGCCGGGTCTTTTGCAGGGTTCCAACACACAATACAAACTTAGGTCCAGATTTCCCATGTCTGGGAATTGAATGGTTCTGGCTATTGAGTTTTTGGCAGTGCTGAAACAGGACAGGGTGCTGCCAATATTGTGCTGCACGAAGTGCTGGATCACCGACAACGTTATGTCAGACAGTCATGGTACCACAGGCAGCAGTAGACAAGTTAAGATGGGTGTTGTTAACATCTGGGTTTGTAAATACAGGTTTTTATTGGTTGAGTTGAATGGCTTGTTGTTTCTGCGTAGTATATTCTGTTAATGTCATATTTAAAAGTTTGCTGCCAAAATTGAAGTTAATGTCAAAATGAAACATCATGTGTGAAACTATACTTGTTTTAAAAAAAAAACTTTGTCTCGTCATCTCATTTCTAAAAATCAAACACTGCTACTCAGTATTCTTTTGGTTTAAATGATATTCTTAAGTTGTAAATAACATTTAGACCATGTTAACACGGTATGCAGCGCAGGGAATGTTTACATCAACAAAAAATAATTTAACAAAAAAGAAGCAAAGTACCTCAATTTTCAAAAGGGCTTGTGATTCAAACCTATAATACATCACGCCATAATTCACATTCCTTACACTTTCCCATTTAATACAGATCCAGGAGGAGTTCCCTTGTATCTTAAATGAAGATGCTGGAACTGGATTAGGAATTACAACTGGACAATCAGAGAAACCATCTAAATGGAAAATGATATATTTAGTAATTACAACTGGGCAATCAGAAAAACCATCCAAATGCAAAAGTAATTTTATATATGTATATATATATAATTATAAAATAAATCTGATTGTGGTGGAAGGAACTTTTAAGATTTGATACGATTGTTGACCATTGATTTGGCACTAAAAGTAAAATCAAAGATTTCGTAATCACTTCAGAAATTGTCAGGCAACCAGCATTTTTCACCAGCAGGACTTGAGCCATGCACCGGAATCATGGAAGACAATGCTTCAGTGTTTTTTCATGGGTTCTTCTTACCATGCAATCTCTTTCAGATGGAATTCCAACTGAATGTGTTCCAGAAATGTTTGTCTCAACAGTGGTGCTTCTGAACATTCAAGCTTTGTGAATGCCATTGAGTTGCATGGCAATAAGTTCCTAAGGTCTACCTGAGACAATTTCTTGAGGAATTCGGCATTTAACAGCAACAGACGTTTTGGGAATAACTCTGAAAGAAATCTGTGTACTTGATACTATTTAAGTGCTTGGTTAATAAACAGGTTATCCAGGTCTGTACTTAAACTCTAGGAACAAGAAAAGAGTAAAGCGGTGGAAGCAAATACAGTGGGACACATGCAGTGGTAAAGCACTTGGTACTAAAGTACTTTCAAACTATTATCTATTTCTCTTGCAGATAGAAAAATGATTAACTGTTTTAATTCTATTTTATCAAGCTAATTTCCTATATTGAATATGCTAGTCTACAACAAACGTCAACTTAGTGTATCCATGTCATATCAAAGAAAAACATGTAATAAAGTTCTTTAAGTAAATGAAACTGCATAAACTAGGGAAAGAAAGCTTGGAGTTTCTCCTTCCCTAATCCAGAAACAGGAATTTGACAGCCCTCCAGCAATTTTACCCTGACCAGCATTCAAACCATTGAAGTTCTGGTCTATATATGTTAAGTGTTCATTGATAAACTCACTCAGATATCAAAAAAGCATAACATTAGGACTTGTGAAGCATTTTCCAAATTAAAACTTTGAATAAAAACTTAATTTTCCATTTGTAATGTGTATTGGAAAAAAGATAAAGTATTGGTTAAGTGCAGAAGGAAATAGTGCATGGCCAGAACAGAAAATACAAAGTCACAAAATGCTAAAGTGAATCCAAGAAAGAAAAATGAAAGGCCAAACAAAACAAAAACCAGAAAGGAATAACTTTTGGAGCAAAGTCACATATGTTCTCTTTAAAGAGAGCTGGAATGCAAGAAAGGAGTTGATACGTATGTTGTAGTTGCCATAGACCCAGAGGACCATAGGGCTGCTCTCGCATCAGAGAGAGAAATGACTGATGGAGAGTTTAACCTCATGGTCACCAGCCTCAGGCTTTCAAGGATCTTTATGGAAGTACCTAGGTACTACATAACCAAAACACAAAATAGTTAATTTATCTAAATTGCAACATAGCATGAACATATAAAATCTATTTAGGAAAATCAATTTACTTCCACCACTACATTATCAACTGGTCTACAAACCTATATTTAATATTTTCAGAGATAGTAGGAACTGCAGATGCTGGAGAATCTGAGATGACAAGGTGTAGAGCTAGATGAACACAGCAGGCCAAGCAGCATCAGAGGAGCAGGAAAGCTGACGTTTCGGGCCTGGACCCTTCTTCAGAAAACAAAGGAAGGGTCTAGGCCCGAAATGTCAGCTTTCCTGCTCTTCTGATGCTGCTTGGCCTGCTGTGTTCATCTAGCTGTACACCTCATTATCTCTATTTAATATTTTCCTATCCCTTCAGGAGCCTTGCTAATAATGGGAAATAAGTCAGTTATTTTAACATGGCGCTCAAGTTACTTTTGTTAAGGTGTGTTATGCACACTTCACAGCACAATTTATCAAATATATATTGCAACTAACCTGGTAGTGGTTTCTGATGTACAACGGTAAATGTTATAAAGGACATGCCATTAGAAAGGTGAACAGTTTGTTTTCTTCCCATTTCAACAAGTTGCAAATCACCTTCTTCATTAATCCAAGCCAATTTGCCAAAGTAGCATTGAAGCACATGTTGAGAGGTTTTCAAAGAATCAGAAGATAAAATCTTTTTAACTTTGCCTCTGTTCCTATGCCAGAAGAAAAGACAGCAGTGTGTTCATAGAATAAATTTCAATGAAAAATTATAGTGTATTCTTTTAGCGTGCTAAAAATGGAATAATGCTATTAATGCAAAATAAACAGCCACTCTTAAGAATCGATCGTCTGAATTTAGTTAATATTTACATTCATATGGGTGAAGAATACACTGAGATTAGTGATGTTCATGTCTTTTGTTCAAAATTTTTGAATTTATTGCAAGTAACTGATTTTCACAGCTAAAGGTGGCACCTCCATTATGAATTTCTCACTTCCCTTCACAACTGTACTGATTTCTTGGCATTATTCAATATATTTAAACACCTTCAAAGCTTAATTTCTGAAATCAGGCAAGTGGGTAGAACTGGAGGGGGAAGCAATTTTAAATGGGAAGTGACCGGACTGCAACTTGCCAACCTTTGGGTTTTACTATGGAAATGCAAACATTAAACGTTGTCATGGGGAAGACTATAACGAGGAATACTGTTTAGAAAGAAGAGGTTTCCTTTTTAAGACAGAAATGAGCAGAATATTTTCTCCTGTCAGATGGTCATTTGTCTGTGGAATCTTCTTCTTCAGAGAGTAGTGGAAACTAGGTCATTGAATATATTCGAGGCTAAGTTAGACACAGTACTCATAGACAAGAGAGTAAATGGCAATGAGGGTGACAGGAAAGTTGACATTGAGAGCACAACCAAATCAAGCATGGTCTAATGGAATGAAAGAGCAGGTTTAAAGAGCCAAAAGGCCTACTCGTGCTCTTAATCCCTTTTATATTGGTTTCCGTTTATTTACCTACCCTTTCCAGATAAGGTCCGCCTGATTTATTTCAAGCCTGATATTATCCTGTGTAAGCCAATACAGTGCTCCAAGATCAAAGTCCAGAGTCAGTCCTGAAATCTAAAAGCAATACATTTAGAAACAAAATTTACGCACAAACCTTCATGTTGGGGCTAAACACTGCAAATACAATCTGGAGTCCAGTTTCACCTGTTTACCAGAGAAATTAGGCAGTTTCTCAAGCAGGCCCGGATGGTCACCATTTATCCGAGCATATTCCACACTCTGTGCTGTTGTCCAATACATGTAGCCCTGAAGTGGATCTAGCTGGAGATCTTGAATTTTTCCTGCAACATCCATGACCTTTGTAATTACCTCTGAATTCAAAGGCATACGGAATATCTAGACATCGATAAATCACATAAACAACATGATTGCATTAATATCACAAAGGAAATGATCAGCCAACGAAATACAGCACTGACATTCTGACTTATAATTAGAAAAAGATCATACTGCCAAATAAGCATTTGCAAATGAATGTTATTCTCTTCAAATATAAAACTAAACAAATCCAGACTCACTCTAGTCTCACCTCTGAACCTCTCCTGCCTCCCCGATGCTCTCTTGTCCCTAAGACCCGCCATTCTCTTATGAATATATTCCCACTGAACTGCAAGACGCACAATTTTCCCATGTGATTCCCATGCTAGCTAACATTGCAAATTACTTAACACTTCAGTCACTATTCTGTCCTTTTCAAAAATGCCATCAACGTCCTCAAAATATCCATCCACAACTCTTTAGTCCTTGCAAGCTGAAGATACATTTTCAAACTTCCCAGCTCACCTTTCCTATAAGAATGGTCAGACTGCTCATCCAAGTCCAAGCCTGGGTAAGAACTAATGAATTAAATAACTCAAGCTTGATTGTTACTAAAATACCCAGAATTTCATAGGCAAAGTAAATGAAGGAAAATTAGTTGGACTGGCACATGCCGATAAAGGAACCTAATCAATTTTCAAATGCTCCATCACAAAAATGGTCTACTTCTGTCTCCATACCATCATCTGGCTTTGACCCTGCATTAGACCATGTGCTGCTGAAACCTACATCCATCGCAGCATAAAAATAGGAGGAAGAATAGATTATTCAGCCCCTCAAGGCTGCATCATTTAATGTGACCTGATCTTCTAGCGCAACACCATTTTCTCCACCATCCACATTGTTACTTTGAAAGAACGAGCAGGGGCTGAAATGTTAAACAGTAGAAGCTTTAGTAAGGAGATGTTCACTCTACAGGCAGCAAGATTAGACTAAACGGTCTTCTGCCCAAAATAGCTGATGTTGCCATTATTACAGCACGTGATTGGACTCAACGTGACAGCCCACCATACTTACACAAATACACAACGCACCCCTGAACCCCAGACTCCCAAAGTGTCCAAAAATCTATCCATCATAGTTTTGAATGTATTCAGTGAGTATCCACAGTCCACTGGTGTAAAATATCGAAAAATTTATAAACAAATTTCTCCTCATTTTAACCTGAATGGTCAACCTCTTAATAATCTAATACTGCCCCTTCCATCTTCCTTTGTGCATAAATTTCATTTCATCAAACTGAACCCCATTTTTCATGTGGTATCCCAGAGAAGTAAAACAATAAAAGATGTTGATTTTCTTACTTTGTTTGGCTATTGACAGACTGGCTGTCAGGAACCCATCTACCAACTTACCTAGTGTAATTTTTGTTCATCATACGCATCACAGTCAATTGTACATCTGAGCTGTTGAGTATATTATGTGATATTTCTGACAGTGACAACTTCAAAATAATTTCAAAACGGATTTCATTCAGGTTTGCTGATTTAATCAGCTGGGAAGCTTACTTTTAATTCCATCCTTGAGGGAGATGATTGAACATATTTGTACAAAACTAGAAACTGCAATTTGAAATTCACTTTGCCTACAGATGTTAAAAAGTAATGGAAGCTTTTCTCTTGCTTCAGTTAGGTTCTCAGATAGGGATCTGACTTTTAACATACTTTCCTCATTTTTATGCTTAGACGTCCCAGTTATTATTTGCCAAACTAGTGTGCTTCATATTTTTTTATGTGAAAAAAATTGTGAAACCTCGCCTGAGTAATATCCAAGTTTGGAGATCAACAGCCCTAAATTTGTGCCAGAAACTTAAATGCAGTAAACAGAATAATGAAAATGAAATCCTTGTAACTTACGAGTTTTATATCAGATACACTAAAATGATTGAAAACAGCACAGCTTCCAGATCATATCGGAGAAATACACTTGTGAAACCACAATGAAACCACATAAATGGATCATAATTAAAATATAATAGAATGATTTATTTTTATACATTACTTTTACACTTGCTGATAAATCTTAGACGCCACTTGAAAATTTACTTAAAAATTGACCCATGTAATGAGGCTTTAAATATGTAAATTAGAATTAAAATAAGATTCACCTGGGGCAAGTGGGTAGGGATGCAATTATGTGAATTAGGCAAATGATCTAATACTTGTGCTTTCAGGTTTTAATAATGGCAATTTACAAAAAGACATTTTGTTTTGTGCTATAATTGCCACTTAAGTGCTGACATTATTGCAATTACTATTCAAATTCTGAATGTTCTTTTCAGCAAGAGAACTTTTTTTCTAATTTATGGTTTCAACGTACAAGCATCTTGTAGCTATTTTATCTGAGGTAAAGTTACATTGAGCTCATTTTTTCATTCGCAAATTTAAAATATGCTCATTATCACTGAGGATACTTGGTTAATTTCTTTTATGTATTTCACTTTAGGAATGTTTAGCAGTGTGCCCTTCAACTAAGGGTAATATGGCACTCAGTTAACGGTTACGTGGGGTCAATAACAGTCAAATACAACAAAATATCTATTGTATATTTGACTCATACTTTGCACATTTTTCAAAATGAGGCTTAGGTTCCAAGTTTCGATTGTGTACCTTGAGAACTTCAACTGATGTAAATCCATGAGGAAGAACAAAATAAGGTTTTAGGAAAGGGATAAACGTTATTAAAAAGAACATAAAATTAAAATATAAGTACGTTTGTTAATAAATTTGACTGATGTACAGCAATACAAAATTGTAATGAGCAAATGTAGATAATTTCTTGACCGTAACTTATTATCAGGTATATCGTGAAATCATCCAGTTCTAGCAAGACATTGTGTTCACTGGCTGCTGACCTGGCCCAGAATCAAAACAAGCCTGCCTCACAGCCATAATGTGCTTTGGGAAGACCGTATTTAGTGGACAGATGCACTTCTACCCGTTAGTGGCAGAAGGTCTAGTCAACCTGACTGGCTGTCGATTCCAGTAGCTCCAGTGTTTGGTAGCAGACGGTGCTGTTCTGGTAACCAGTCCTAGGATGAAGGTCCCAATGGATCCCGGACTGAGGCAAGATGCAGCACTGGGTAGGGAAGGTTTTACAATCTTAACTGGGTACAGAGGGCTAGATTTTATCATCCACACAAGGAGGAAGGAAGTAGGCGGGTTGAGGGTGGAGGGAGAGCTGCCTTTAATGCACAAATGGCACCCTCCTTTTGTAAAAGGAAACAGGCTGCCCATTCCTGTATGCCTGCCAACATCAACTGTACTGTGGCATGGACACAGCAATATTCTCATTGATTATTTATTTATATATGCTGGGTGGCTGCCAATTTTGATGCTTTCCCACCCTTTATATAATGGGGATAAGTGGGAAGCTGGTTGGCTGGTCATCTGCCCTTTCTCACATCTTCCCTGCCCACCCAACGCAAACATACCCAGCAAGGGTATGTAGTATCCAGCCCATTGTATGACCTACACTTACGAGGTGGGGGATTTTAATGGAGCCTGTAAGACCAGAAAGTAAGGTGGGCAGGGAAAATAAATTAGGGTGCAGTCAATGTCTTTGTTTCTCATCATCAGGTTGAGTCCAACGGCAGTTCAATTGTGACATGTTGATGAGCATTAGTTGGAGGTTCCCATGAGGATGAATTACTAGATAGAAGAGGAGAATGATGGAGATCCAGAGACAGTCATTGCTAGATGAAAGAGGATTGGGGAAGCAATAGGAGATAATTGACAGACTGTGTCAAGATGAAATTGGAGGCAGAGCGTCACACATAAAAAAAATGGCCCTGCAGGTGGACGATTTGAATTAAAATTTGTACAGCTGTACAGGACAGAGGTGGGGGAATAGGTCGAGACAGAATCCAGAGATAAAGACAGACAGTTGGGCAGAGAAAGGGATGGCTGATAGTGAGCCAGGGAAGACGAAAAGCTGATAATGGGATCATGAGTAGGTGAAATTGTTTTGGCTGTGCTGAAAGCAGTCAGTGTTGTGACAGGGCTTCCAGTGTGGGGATGGCTACAGGACATGGAATGGGCTGCTCAGATCTGAAAATTATTGAATTTGACACTGAATCCTAAAGCCTGCAGTTTTCCCAAGCAAAAATACTTGAGACACAGTTCTTCCAACTTTCACTGTATACCTTGTTCCATGTCCTTCATCTACCCCACCCCCACACCCTGTAAGGCCCTGCTTGCAGCATAGGCTTTCATCAACACACAATCCCTATTTTCAGCTTTTCTCCTTCACTTGCTTACTATTATCCATCCTTGTGTCTGCCTAACTGCCTTCCTCTCTCCCCGCAGGTTCTGTCTCCGCGTATCCACCTTCTCCCTTCCTTCATGGGTTGCTGACTATCCTGCGCCAACACTTGGGGGTCTACTAGGAAAATAACAGCAGCTTTCTGCAATGCTGAAGAGAAGCAGGATCCACCAGGAAGATGAAGCTGCCCAAATGGTACGCTAATGCACTGTAACACAATAACAAAATGTGAGATTCTGTTGATAATTTCCTTCATGGGGTGAAGTGCTACAGGAATGCTGCTCCAGGCCCAATGAAAGGTGTTGTCCTTCATGCCCTGGATTCATTGCCCCTCCAGCTATTGACTAACAATTGTTTATTTTGCTGAAGGACAAAGCAAGTTAAAATACTCAATAGGAGTTCCTGAATAGAGTTCTGAAGTAGAATTATATTGAACTTCAAGCATTAACTCTGTTTGCCTCTTCTCAGATGATGATAGACCTGGTGAATTCTCAAGCATTTCCTATAATAATTTAAGGTAAAATATTCAACTTGCAATTTTCTTGCCCAGTATGAGTCTGGATATTAAAGCTGGTTGCAATACTGTTGAATAAAAGGACTATCTTCTAATATTTTAAAACTTGTTTGAAAAATACAATTGTTATGATATGTACCTTATTTTTCTCACTGTCAGCCCAGTACAGAGTATTACTTATCCAGTCCAAAGCTAATGCTCCTACGTTTTGCAAGCCTTGTATCACATCTGTTTCACTATCACTATCAAGTAAGGATGTAACATGAGCAAAACCAGTAGAATTTGTCCAGTAGAGGGAACTATTCAGCCAGTCTAAATCTATATTTAGAAAAGGAAAGACATTTATATTAGCTGAATGACAGTTATAAATTAGGACTATATTGACAAATCATACAATATAGATAGAACTATAAAATGCAAGATCTGTCTCTTTAAGGTCTGTCACAGCCCCCGTGAAAACCGCAGAGGAATAGACCAAACGTACTCCACTGGCCGGGTCGAGAATGCGAGATATGCGCTCGCCAACATGCAATTTACAAATCGGCGAACATCATAAATCCCAGGAATATAGCTGAGAATCCCAGAATGAGGTTCCCACCCATTTTACAGGACTCCCAAGTGAACCAGAATAGGTGAAAATCCAGCCTTTGCTATCAATATCTGATTTTAATGCACGACTTCTCCAAATGCCTGCAGTCATTCATTTTAAATGTGAAAATCCATTTGGTTTAAAAAAATCATTTAGAACACAAAACTTCCCTATATAACATTTTTGAAATTCAGAAATGTAGCACATTGTTCCAATCATCCTAATTGTATTCATGCCTTCATGTAAAGGTGGATAGTCTTAAACTGAACAAAAGAAATTCAAATCTATTGTTCAATCATTTGAATAAATGCAGCAGTAAATGCTTTAAAGATGCTCATCATGTTAAAATGTTCACTGAAATTGTTCCAGCTTGACTTCTTCTAAAAACACCTTAAAATTAAATACGTTATATGTATTTCGAACATCAAGAAATTTACAAAGTCTGAAATAAAAATACTTCTGTACGTAGA
This sequence comes from Ginglymostoma cirratum, assembly GCA_024137785.1. Classification (NCBI taxonomy): domain Eukaryota; kingdom Metazoa; phylum Chordata; class Chondrichthyes; order Orectolobiformes; family Ginglymostomatidae; genus Ginglymostoma; species Ginglymostoma cirratum. The sequence goes on along the minus strand of JAHRHZ010000061.1, from coordinate 6,782,916 downwards.
GATGTATAGATAGAATTTGTGATACAATTCCTGTACTGTACCTATTGCATTTTTCACACTTGGAAGTATATTTTCATTTGTAAATTTATCCAAGAAAACTTTCCAGACACCCACTTCATTTCCTGCTAGAACATAGGGAATAACACCTTCAGGAAAACAAGACAGCAAAATGAATCAAACGTAATACACATACCGCCAAAGTTACTAAATTGCAAAGATTAATTTTGTGTTTACAGAAATAGCAAGCAACACGGGTTAAGATATCCATTTATTTCCATCTGTGGGAGATTTAATATTAAGATATTCTACCAACATAAGATAAACACTGGAATTTGAACTCTGCTCACTTAGCCAGAATGACCCAGGCAAAATCATTGCAGGAGACAAACCATTCCATTCCTGTATTTCGCTATTTTAACCATGTAGTTTGTAAACTAAGGCATTTTTGAGACATAGACAAGGGGACTCAAACCACACAATCAGGATCAGTGACACAAATATGTCCTCAAAATATTTTTAATGCAAAATCTGGTCCCAGCCAGCACAACATACCGGAACAGGTCTCCAAAACCAACATTTAAAGAAACATTCTGCTTAAGGTAACTATATCAGGAGATTTGAATGTCAGTGTGTTTTGGGTCAAAAAAAGTCCCCAAATACCCAATTGCTCCTCAGGTACTTTATTTGCCTTTTCTTTATCCTTATCATGAGTGGTATTGTTTGATTAGATGGGATTGAAAGAAGAATCAGAGAAGGAGAAGCAGCTATACCTATTAGAAAGGCGCAGATGGAGGATTGGAAATTGGGACTTTAACACGTGGGATGTGCTGGCCCAGGGTGAGCACATGATTGCCCAAAATCATAACTAACCCCTTCACACCCCCAAACCTTGGTTTGAATGCATGACCTCATGACTCAGATGTCAGTGTTATCACGGAACCAAGGCAGGCACAAAAAAACTTTTAAAATATATAGTGAATAATAAGGCAATGAGTACAGAGTGACACTTTTCACAGAGGAAGAGGTCAAGTACCAATTGTAAAAGGGAACCTAATAATAAGTCAAGCAGGGAAAAGTAGTAAATTAAATATGGAAAAATAAAAGAATAATTGAGAAAATAATGCATCTTGAGATAGAAAGATTGCCAGGATCTGAAGACCATGTCAGTGATATCGTACACAAACTATGGAGTTAAAGTTCCCTGGCAGTTCTCACAGTGAGTCAGAAAGTGAAAAGCCCTGAGTAGTTATCAGTTGATTAAACTGAATCAGCATGAGAACAGATTCCCTCCGCGACTCCCTTGTCCGCTCCACACTCCCCTCCAGCCACACCACACCCGGCACTTTTCCTTGTAACCGCAGGAAGTGCTACACCTGCCCCCACACCTCCTCCCTCACCCCAATCCCAGGCCCCAAGACGACTTTTCCGTTCAGGCAGATGTTCACCTGCACATCTGCCAATGTGGTATACTGCATCTGCTGTACCCATTGTGGCTTCCTCTACATCGGGGAAACCAAGTGGAGGCTTGGGGACCGCTTTGCAGAACACCTGCGCTCAGTTCGCAACAAACAACTGCACCTCCCAGTCGCGAACCATTTCAACTCCCCCTCCCATTCCTCAGATGACATGTCCATCCTGGGCCTCCTACAATGCCACAGTGATGCCACCCGAAGGCTGCAGGAACAGCAAATCATATTCAGCCTGGGAACCCTGCAGCCCAATGGCATCAATGTGGATTTCACAAGCTTCAAAATCTCCCTTCCCCCAACCGCATCCCAAAACCAGCCCAGCTCATCTCCACCTCCCTAACCTGTTTTTCCTCTCACCTCAAGCCACACCCCCACCTCCTATCTACTAACATCATCCCGCCCCCTTGACCTGTCCGTCCTCCCTGGACTGACCTATCTCCTCCCTACCCCCCTACCTACACTCACCTTTACTGGCTCCATCCCCGCCTCTTCGACTTGTCTGCCTCCTCTCCACCTATCCTCTCCTCTATCCATCCTCTATCCGCCTCCCCCCCT
>JAHRHZ010000061.1:6762985-6780492 GCA_024137785.1 Ginglymostoma cirratum | reverse complement strand
ATCCAGCCCCACGCCTTGTTATCTCGGATTCTCCAGCATCTGCAGTACCTTTTATCTCTGATACCATCTTGCAGATATGTATCTAGTCCAAAGTCAAGTAACATACTTAACTATGAACAGGAGAAAGTTGAAAAATTACTCCAACAGAAAATAACCATGGCCCACCCTTTTTCTGGAGGTTTCTACAATAATGCTCCACTAAATATGGCACAATGGCTCAGTGGTCAGCATTGCTGCCTCCTAGCAGCAGGGTCCCAGGTTTGATTCCAGCCTTGTCTGTGTGGAGCTTGCACATTCTACCTGTGTCTGCATGGATTTCTGTCAAGTATTCTGGTTTACTCACACAGTCTAAAGACATGCAGATTAGGTGCATTAGCCATGTCAAATTACCCCATGATGTGCAGCTGAGAGTGGATTACTACGGCAAACATGGGGTGATAGGGTAGGGGGCTGGGTCTGGGTGGTACGTTCTTTGGAGGGTCTGTGCAAACTTGATGGGCCAAATGTCCTCTTTCTGCATTGCAGGCATTTTATGATTCTAAATGCATTATTTGGCCAAACTCCTTTTTAATCTTTATATTTGCACAACATGGCTCATGACTAATATCTTCTGTCACTTCAATAAAAATGCTAAAAAATTCACTGGCATACATTTAGAAGTTTATAAATATTATTTCTACCTTCTTTAAGTGTTGTTCCTTGAAATATTGAAGACCAGGGACCTTTGCCACCTGGAGAAGATGCACGTATCTTGAAAGTATACAGCGTAGAACTGCTCAAGCCATACAAGGTGATATTTGTTGAAACGATTCCTTCTCTATTGTTGCTTACGTTACCATTTATAATTATCAGGTCATAGGACCACTGCTGCCACGCATTAGGTCCTTGAACAGAAACACAATATTGAGAACAAGTAAAACTCAATCGAGAGAAGATTCAAATATTTTCACATTGATATAACTCTCAATGCAATCATATTTCTCTCACGTGTCTGAAACTCTAGCCGCACACAGATCTCAAAATAGAAATATTTTACACATTCATTGGCAGTTTGATTTGAGCCAACATTTTTTTCCACATTGTGATGCTGGATAAGAAGTTTGCCAGCTTTGGAGATAATCTGATGCTTGAACATAGCATTTCTTTCTTGGCAATTGGCAAACATGGGATAGAAGGAAGAAATAAAGCCCAGAATCTAGTAGTTGTGGACATTCAGTATTTAATCCAAAACGGTGTCAGGCCTTAGGAGCCAGAATTGCTGCCCCCATTTCTAACAGGTCTTATTTTTGTTAGTACCGGCAAAGGATTAGGATGGGATTCACACATGGAGGAAATAAATCCAGCAGGCTCATTTGAACTTAACGTAGAGTTCAAAAAAGGTCTCATTTTCACTGCGGATAACAAGGTGTAGAGCTGGATGAAAACAGCAGGCCAAGCAGCATCACACCTTGTTATCTCGGATTCTCCAGCATCTGCAGTTCCTATTATCTCATTTTCACTGCAGCATTGTCCATTTCCCAGAGTCTGAGATTTACAACTTAAGGATAGTTTTTTTTTTATAAAAGGTGGAAAAGGTCAATGAAACTGTCAAGCTGACAAATTATTTAAATCTCCTGCTGTGTTTCTGAGCTGAAAAGAAAATCATAGTTTGCAGTTTCGTAAGTGCTTGGTTTTCGTTGCCCTATAAAGTTATCATTACTGTATTATTGTTACTGCTTGACTACTTTCAAGACCTATCTTGAGCCTACCAAGATCAATGGATTTGAGTAACAACTCCAAGGACTTAAAGGAGTAGCTTTCTTGGATGTGGGGCTATGAATACTTGTTTTTCTAAAAGGACATGAAAAAATATTTAAATGTATTGAATGGACTTTTATCAACGAAAGCATTTACATTGTGCAATCTGAAAGAGATACTTAGAACTTAATTTCACATCATGTCAGCATGGTTCATAGTGGAGTTTGGGCAACTTGGTACGGAGGTTCTAAGAGCAAAGGATTGCGATTGGAAGGGCGTGAATTGGCACAAAGCTAGCATACATGCTACTGGGGGCCATTGGGACATGGGGAAATCATTTGTTGACACAAGTTGGCCCACAAAGGGACCATGGGGCTGAATGGCATTGAGGGTAAGAACTGGCTATCATGGCAGAGCATGAGTTGGCATTGATGATATGGATGAGGTGGGGCTGAGGGATGAGAACTAGAGTGCCTAAATTTCAGTTATATGACTGAGACAATGACCCAGCATACAAACTGGCCTACCTGAGCACTCAGCAGCCCTTCGATTCTTCCATACTGTTTTTAGAGAGGGCGAGTCCTCTGGAATGCACTTAAACCCCTTGAAACATGATCCTTAGCTTTCGCTCCAGCAGTTCTCTGAAATTGACCATAGCCACTCCACCCCCAACTCCCGATCCTTTTAGCTTCCTTGCAAATTAACATATGGGTCCTATTCTAATCTGGCAGAGTATTTGTGCTATACCAGCTCCAATTTCAGTTCTTACTGAATGAATTTCATACACTCACAATCAAACTGCAAGTGTTTTAAAGAATCAATCAGCAATTACTCTATCTATGCCCCCTCCATCACCTCCACTCCAAATACATCTTCCCCTTTATGCAACCATCTTCACTGAGAAACAAGGCAAGTCTATCACATAGTTGGCATCTTTTCAAACAAAAACTGCATTATTTTCACCCAAGAAATAACTACATAACCAAATACCAAAACAAAAACATACCAAGCCCATCCCCAGTTAGAGGCTTTCTCCACGTTAAAGCTGCTGAATTGGAGCCGAAGACAACTTGCAAATGGGTGGGTTCATGAAGAGGTACTGGCACAGGCTGAGTAGAAATGTCCCACAAAAACAAGTTGTCAAAGTTTCCATCCTTCACGTTGCATGACTCCGCACTCACCTCGGTAGGGTACAACTGCTCATCGTACTCTTCTGCAATATAGACTTGCTTTCCATTCGTTAAAACCCATAAATTACAAGAATAGACTACATGTTGAATACTGGCTGTATCAAAGGGCAGTAAACTGTTCATGCCCATTTCTGACCCATCCAAAAATATATGGTGGACTGTGCCTCCTCTGCCACTAATGTAAATAAGTCTTCTAAAATATGGGTTCAAACTGAAAGTGAGACGTGATGTGTTTGCTACTATAGTTTCCATGCTTTTGTTCTCAACTTCCAACAGTATTCCTGGTAAAGCCATGCGGTATAGGCTATCCATGAAACCAATAAACAAATATCTATGAAATAAGAATAGGACAAGTAATAAAACATTAATAATATTAAAGTGTACAAAGCTATTCCAAAAAGTCCCAAATGAAATTTGTTTTAAGCAGAAAGTACAAATGCCACAAAAATTATGGTATATTTTATGCAGCAATACTATGCATGGATTTTCAGAGCATTAATAATTCTGGCTGATCCTGATGAATAAAGTGACTCAGAAGTTGGAATTCTACCATTTTCCTTTTTAAACCCCTTTTCTCCTTTCAAAGGAGGCACCTTAGGAACTAATGCTGAATTTTCCAAATTCCACACTTGCCTGCTTCAGTGCTATGCCAACAACACTCATGAGTCCCAACACCATCCAGGACAAAGCATTGTATTTGAATCAGGGCCCCACCTACCAACCGAAATATCTACTCCCTTTAAATGCCAGAGGCATTACTGAATACCATTTACAAGATGCACTGCACAAATACACCAAGCCTCCCTTGACAGCACTTTGCAAACCTGTGACCTCTTAATGCTTAGAAGGGCAAGACCTGAGATACATAAGAATACCACCACCTGGAAATTCTGCTCCAAGCCACACACCATCCTGACTGAACATTGTATTGCGATCCCTTCACCATCACGGGGACAAAACCTTGAAACTCCCTTCTAAAGAGCACTAAGTGTACCGTCACCATTTGAACTCCAATAGTTCAAGACTATTGCCTCCTCAAAGGGCAGTAGTCTTTAGGAAAGGACAACAACTGCTGGCCAAACCAGTGACCCTCAGTTCATTTATCTCATAAAAATACTAAAAAAAGGGGGCAGGTGAAGAACTATCACGGTGATTTCATGTTTTTTTAAATTGCTTATTGAAATTGAACAAAAAAGAAAGGAGAAATGATATGCACCACATGACAAAACAAAGGAGACAAAAATAATCTTAACCAACAAGGGAAAAAATCTGACCAATACACGGGTGTTCAGTTCTTCTCCGTTTGATTATGTTAAGGTCATTTGTTATTGATGCTCACTGTATTTGACAAGTCAAACTTTCTGTGAATTCAGAAAAGAAAACAAAAACCGTAGAAGTTGCTGAAAGTAAGTAGCTGTAATAACAAAGCAGATAATTTAGTAAAATAAAAACTCTTCTAAATATAGTTCCTACAGACTGAAACTGGCGTTCCATCTTCACATAGCTCCATAATACAGAATATTTGACACATTCATCAATAATATAAATGGCGATTTTGCCCAGCCTACAGACAACAAGTTTAAGATGCTACTGGAAGCATGATACTCTCAATTCTGAAAGATAAAGAAAGGACTTGAAACTCCAGCAATACAAAAACTCCAGACTTAGGTTGCTGAATTCATAAGAAACCAGTGAAAATAGCTGGCAAAACTGTGATCACATGTCATAGGCAATGTGACTCACCCACTGAATGGATCTGCTACTGTTTTAACTGGAGAAGAAGCTAATGAAATGACAACTTCGGTGGAGCAGTTTTTCACATCACATCGTAATACCTAGAAACAAAGGCTGATGAATTTTTCATCATACAACATACACAATAGAATTGCAAAAACTACAAAATAATCTCAAGATTTCAATGACTACCCAATGTAAAACAAATTATATGCATCTTTACGGGCAAGCATTAAAATTCTAGCAAGCATCATCATAGCAGCAATTTGGAAGGTCCATACAGAAAACAGACATGTCAACCCACCTTAGAAATAGGTCAAAGGGCAGACATAGAACTGCTTTGTGCAGAACAAATAGATCTTTTTTTGTGACTATCCCAGAGGTGTGCCAATTACCCCCAGGCCAAGTGAAAGCTTTAAATTATAAACTGTGCAATGAGGTAAAATAATCTATTTGTACAAGACCATATACAATTCACTGGAAATTTCAACTTAGCAGAAACTGTCATGAGTAACAATGCTTTTACAAGTAAAATAAGGAAGAACTTTCTAGGAATTAACGGAGGACATTTTCCAACTCAATTTGTCAAAGAGCTAACAAGAGGAGGAACTTTCTGGATTATATATCTAGTCATGTATTTTTGAGTAAAATAGCAAAAAAAAAAAGAATCTTGGAAATTGTCATATTACTCAGGAAGCATCATAAACAAAGACACATCAAGATTATTTACCTGTTTGTCCACGACAAAATAAAGCTTGCTGTAGAGCCAGTCTGCAGAGAGATCACTGATAAATCTGTCACTCCGATAAATCAGACGAGAATGGTTAGAGCTGCCAACTGATAGAGCCCAAATGTGTGGCCCCTCAGAAATATACAACTCTTTCTTACGTACATCGCCAGAAATTCCTAGTCCATTTGAACATGCAAATGGGAAGGACAAAAATGGAGAATGTTTAGTTATTTGGCCTTGAAACCGCTTCATCAGTTAATCAAATCACAGCCGACCTATATCTCAAATCCATTTAGCTATCTTTAATCCATATCTCACAATGCCCTCAAATCTATCAATCAATCTTAGTCTTGAAAGTTTCAACTGTCCAAAAGTTAAAATTCATACAACACTAGGTTATAGTCCAACAGGTTTATTTGAAATCACAAATTTTCAGAGTGCAGCCCCTTCATCAAGTGCAGTGAGAGGAGACAGCTTTTATAGGCAGAGAGATGAAGGGCAGAGAGAGATCAAAGAATCACACAACCGGTTTGAGTGGAGTGAACGAACCTAAAATAGCTGCGTGACTGCCTCGTGTTGAATCTTTAATCATTCATTCAATGCATTAAGCGTTCTAGAAATCGCAGAAGCAGGATATAGAGAACTCTGTTAGAAAGGAGACGACATCCTACAACTCATCCACCTCATCCTCAAACACATCTTCACACAGAACAGCCACGGGGGTCAAATATGCACCCCAATATGCCAACATTTTCATGCACAAGTTTGAGCAAGACTTCTTTGCTGCGCAGGATCTCCGACCCGGGACACTACATACCAGATACGTTGACGAAATTTTCTTCCTTTGAACTCACGGCGATGAATCACCGAAACAACAAACTATTAACTATATAGCAATATCAACAAGTTTCATCCCACTATCAGACTTACCATGGACTACTCTTCAGAACCAGTCTCATTCTTGGACACACGCATCTCCAACAAGGATGGACATCTCAGTACCTCGCTCTACAGCCCATGGATAACCTCACAATGCTACACTTCTCTAGCTTCCACCTTAAACATATTAAAAAAGCCATCCCCAATGGACAAACCCTGTGCGTACACAGAATCTGCTCAGTTGAGGAGGAATGAGACGGACACCTGAAGGTTTTGAAGGACACCCTCATAAGAACGGGATATGCTCGATTGCCCGTTCCGACGTGCCACAGCAAAAAACCACAATGACCTCCTCAGAAGATGGACACCGGATAAATCCGATAGAGTACGCTTCATTGTCCAGTACTTCCCCAGAGCAGAGAAACTATGCCAATCAGTTGAAACTTGCATCTCCTTTCTAACAGAGTTCGCCATATCCTGCTCCTGCAATTTCTAAAATGCAGCCAACCATTTTAGGTTTGTTCACTCCACTTATACCAGTTGTATGATTCTTTGATCTCTCTACCTATAAACTCTGTGTCTATGTGCTCTCCTCTCACTTCACCTGACTAAGGGGCAGCGCTCTGAATGCTTGTGTTTTCAAATAACCCTGTTGGACTATAACCTGGTGTTGTGTGAATTTTGACTTTGTCCACCCCTGTTCAACATTGGCAACTTTTGGACATGATGTGGAGGTGCCAGGCTTTTGGAATCAATAGTCCCAGGTTTTCACAATCATTTTGACCCCACACAAAAGCCTCTTGACCAAAGTCCCAAAAGGCTGAACTTTGATTTAAGATTGGAAGATGTTGTTCTGGAATCCCAAGCTAGATGAAAAACCTTCCCTATATTTGTCTGTCTGTCTTCATTCATATCCTTGTTTGTGAGGATTGGTCCATGCTTATAGAAAAGGTACTGTGTGCATCTTGTGGGGTGGCTGACTGGGAAATTTTTAGCATTTTTACCGCCTATCATGATGTGCATTAAAGGGATTTACAGGGTGATATCTAACCTGCTTGACCACATTGCAAGCCCATGGCCACAAAGTCCTGGTGTGCAGCTTGAACACAGCACTTACAGCCTAAAGGAAGGGACATTATCACAATGCCACAAGACCTCATCCATCTATCCACTCTGTTGAATCTTTTATGATTTTAAACACCTTGATTATATCACTGCTCACTCTAAATACGAAGGAATGTTTTTCAATTGGTTTGACAGGCTCTGAAAAGTAGCACCATGAGATTGTACCACTAACGTGAATGCAATAAGTTATAAAAACTAAACTTATACCAAGGAGATAAATATCATGCCTTATGCTTAGCTAAGATGCACTTTATTTACAAGTTCTCAAATGATTAAATAAAATTACTTCAAATATCACCAAATTCTGTAGTTTCTGCACCACAAGAAAATCTACTGAATCCATTGTAACTCACGATAACATGAGTGTGACGTGTGCAATTTTCCTGTTCAAATGTATTAGCTAATCTGTTCTGTTTCTCAAGATAGTGGGTGTTTATAACAAGATCTAAATTATTTCCATTACATTGGTCACCTACCACCATTATCCACTCCAGAGCAAAGCTTTTTTAACTGTACCAATAACATGCCTTCATCAAAATCTCAGTAGACAACCTATTGACATTGGTGCACCAAAAGAAGCAAAATGTTCTAACCTTGACGTCCCTTGTTTATACGCACACAAAAATATCAAATTGATAAAATGCAGTCATTATATTAATATTGCATATAGGTTTCACAGAAACAAAGACAGAAGAAGGTTATTCAATCCACTGTAGCTGGGGTCAGGTAGCTCATTTGGCTGGATGACTGGTTTGCTGCACAGGAGGATGCCAACAATGTGGGTTCAATTTTAGGACCAGCTAAGATAGCCAGGAAGGACTCTCATTTTAAACTTCTCCTCTCACTTGAGGCCTTGTGAACCTTAGGTTAACCCACCACCAGTCAGCTCTGGTGAGAGCAGCACTATGGTCTGGTAGGACTCGTGATTTTCCATTTGGTTACCTCTTTTAATGAAGTTAGTAATTAGTCTAACATCCTTAAAGCCCTACTCATATTTTTCTTTCTCAAATATACATCTAATTTCACTGTTGAATCTACTTTCTTAGGCAGTGCATTCCAGTTCACAATAACTAACTGCATCAACAAATTTAATCTCATCTTTAGTACATGTTGCTAAATTATCTAAAAATGTTATTTTTACTTTATTAATACTGCAAACAAAAAAGATAACTGTATACAGTCAAGAGAGACAGCAGAAATTGCAGATGCTGGAGTCAGAGATATCACAGTGTGGAGCTGGAGAAACACAGCAGGCCAGGCAGCATCAGGGAAGTAGGAAAGTTGACATTTCGGGTCGGGACCCTTCTCTGAAATGCCAACTCTTCTGCTCCTCTGATGCTGCCTGGCTTGCTGTGTTCCTCCAGCTCCACACTGTGTTATTAACAGTATATAGTCATGAACTTTTTGTAGCTAGACAGCTTACATTCGCTGACTGCAAGTGACTTAGCCAAGGAAATTGAACAGCTTATTTGTATCTACAAGGAAAGGAGGAATTTACTGTACCAGTGATGCTGTTACCAATCCAATCTGTTCTGGTACAAAATATCTCCTCCAAATCTCCAGCTTTACTTTCATATACGGTATTTTGTTTCGATAGCCAAAGTACCAGACTTTCAGATAGTTCTGCAAAATTAAGTTACTTGATTTTAGTTATTTTTAGGCAAAACAGTATAATTATGCTTTTCATTCATTTCAACATACAGCGTAACAAAATTTTCACTATTTCAATCCCCACTTACATTGCATTTCCTTAAATAGTCCCCTTTGTCCAACAGTTCTAAGTTCTGAGTCACAAATTTCTCCTGCAATTGCTATCAGTAATGATTCACATTACAGATGATATACATGTGATGAATTGAGCATGGATCTTCTTTCTTTAATCCCCCTGAAATGCACTTGTTTTAGTGATTCATAACTAGACTGGCAACTGGCCAAACACATCTCTAGAAATTAAGCTCTCAAACTACCAAGTCATTTCAATTTTAGCTCCTGTCTATAAAATCCAAATCAAGTTCCTTCTTCTAGATGTAAATTATGAAGATTAGACTGATTTTTCAGTCAATGTAGCCACCGTGTGGCGCAGATAGAGAATTATCTCATGGGAAGGAAATAGTGAGAGGAGATAAGGGATTCTTTTTCAGGTTAGTGACCCGTGATCAGTGGAATTCGACAGGGATCAGGGCTGGGTCCACAACTGTTAAAAAATATATTAATGACTTGGGGGAAGGAAATCAATGTACTGTAGCCAACTTCCAGATGACACTAAAATAGGAGGAAAGGTTAGAGGGAATCAATTTACAGAGAAAGATTAATAGGTTAATTAAGTGGGGAAAAAAGTTGGCAAATGGAGTATAATGTGGAAAATGTAAATTTGCTCATTTGGAAGGGCAACCAAAAGAACAGAATATTATTTAAATGTAGAAAGACCGGAGAAAGCTGCAACACAAAAGGGTCTTGGGGGTAATTGTACATGAAACACAAAGCTGGCACATAGGTGCAGCAGGTAATCAGGAAGGCTATTGGAATGTTGGCCCTGATTTCAAGGGGTTGGAATACAAGAGTAGGGAAGTCTTACTTCAACTGTACAAAGTACTGGTGAGTCCACATCTGGAGCACTGTGAGCAGTTTGGTCCCGTTATTTAAGGAAAGATATTATTTTATTGGAGGCAGTTCAGAGAAGGTATAGTAGGATAGTCCCCGGTATGGAGGGATTGTCTTACTAGCAGTTTACTCATTGGAGTCTGGAAGAATGAGGGGTAATCTCATCAAAACATATCGGATTCTGAAGGGGCTTGACAAGGTAAATGCTGAGAGGACGCTTCCCCTCTTGGGAGAGTCGAGGACCACAGAGTTCCAGTTTAAGACTGAGATGAGGAGGAATTTCTTCTCTCAGTAGATTGAGTGTATTTAGAACTCCTTGCCACAGTGGGCTGTGGGGACAGAGTTATTGTGGAAATTTAAGGTTGAGATGGATTCAGAAGCAGAATCAAGGGATACGGGGAAAGGTGAGGAAGGTGGACATGAGGAGTATCAATCAGTTAGTCATGATCGTCTTGAATGACTGAGCAGGCTCAAGGGGCCAAACGGCCTACTTCTGTTCCTATTTCTTATTGTCTTAGTAGCAAGTGATGGAGCAATGCAGTACCAGAGTCCATGACATTTGGCTAAAGGCAACAGCAAGATGAGAGTTTCGTACTCCAGGACACTTACATTGAAGGTGCCTGGAAATAATAATGGTCAACATCAATGGTGTTTAGGAGATGCTGGCAACATGCAAAATGGAATAGTATGCCTGCAGAAAGTTGCCAGTGTTGTCCTACATTTATCATCAGGTGGAAGGGCTATATATGTTGGCAAGTTGGCTAGCACGCATGTTACCCATCTACAGTCAACCCATTTCAACATATCAATCAAACTTAAAGCTCTTCCATTGCAATTACACGGAATAAATGAGGTGTAAATAGATCAATTGGACCAACTAGATTGTACGATTGCTTATACTACAAACAAAATAATATGTCAATGCCCATCAAGTATGAAAGGCAGAGCATAAACTATCATTGGAACAGAAATCTCATTAGTTGGACCATGATGGAAAAGGATTTTGATGAAGAATAAAAAACACATATGTTACTAATACATACTGTAAACAAACATGAAAGTACAATTATAACACAAAAAGGCACCATCATTTTCAGTAAACATTTAATAAATTAATTACCTGGTTGAGGCAATGTGCTCACATTCATACTGGCTAGGGGTCCAATTCCTTCAGTATTCCTTGCAGCTATGGACAGCCTATATTGTCACACAAAAATCTCTAGTTAGCCAAAATAAACGGTTGACACAGCAAAGGAGAAAATTATTTAAATATAACTTTCTCTTTGCAATGTGTAGTTTCCCTGTGGAACATGCCATTTGTATATTTCCAATTTCATAGAAGACAATGAAAGTGAATTTCTGCAAAACTAAATATTTTCATCCTTTTGTATTTTATATTTTGTATTTTAGTGGAAAACTACCTCAAAGTTACATTACCAAAGACAAGACTTGTTCTGACAATCCTATGTCATATATTTGTTACAGACGTACACACACACATATTTATTCATGAAATACCTGTATGTTGTGCCTGGCTTAGTAGGATAAATAGAAAAACATAGTTGTTCCTTAGTTGCATCCCTGAGGAAACGTTCAGTACCACTCTGGAGCTCAATGTGGTAACCAATTAATGGTCCATTAAGAAACATGGGTGGTTTCCATTCAACAACCACTGAAGAAGGACTAGGACTTTCAATCTTAATGATTTTAGGTGCTGATGATGGAACTAAAAGAAAAACATAACATATAGAATTTTTAAAAAAATATTCTTTGTCAATTATCAGTTGGATAATTTGAAATTAAAATGTTAAGAAAGAAAATACCCACCCTGGATTGTTTAAAACTGTAAATAATTTCCCACAGCCCACAACTGCTTTTCAAGTTGCAATAAAAATGAAATCACATTTTCTTGAGTTAAATAGAACAGAGGACATCTTGATAAAAGGTAAAGGTAAAGTCACCATAGTCCCACTTTCTCAGAGATAGATGACCATTGGTGGTTTAACTGGAGCTTCACCAGGCCTCAGACAAGGGGAGAGTTTGAGAAGGAGAATACTTCACGGTGACCTCAGCCAGTGCAGGAACTAAATCCATACCGTTGGTTTCTATCTGCATTGCAAACCAGCCATCCAGCCAACTAAGCTAACTGGCCCCCTCACCTGAGATCTGGTGACCCTCAGGTTAAATCACAACTGGTCATTTCCCTCTAATGAGACGGCAGCCCTGTGGTCTGGTGGAACTATGACGACACTACCTTTGCATCTGCTCCTCAGGTATCAAAAATGAAATGACTTTGTTTACAAATCAGCTTAGCTTTATCCTCATGTCACCACCTATTCCTGACTACTTCTTCATAGTTACCTCCACAGAGCCATTATGCAGTTCCTTTTCTCCAATATTATCAATTTCTGATTTAGGATATGCAATGATTATTTCAGCAATGGACCTGACATACAAATTCTAGAACTCACTGATGCAGCATTATCAATTCATACTCAGTCTCGAGCTAGCGCACTGACATTAAAGCTCAGCAAGAAAGGATGCAGATACCATCATGTAGGCAATAGGAGCTGTGCTAAGCTGCGTAGTTCCTACACAAGCCTAACTGGCCATTTAAAAAAGATGATGATTGATGTTCTATCCTCTTAACCTTAATTTCCTTAGTATTTAAAAATCTTATCAACCCATACACTCATCAACAACTGAATAAAAACAGGACAGAGAATTCCATAGATTTACAGCCCACTTGGTGAAGCAATTTCTCCTTATCTCAGTCTTCAAAGACTGACCCCTTCTTCTGAAACTATGATACTCAAATTCTAGATTGGCCAGTTTAGGAATTACATTTCTTCACTTCTACCACTAATGGCTTTGAGAGAAGAAAAATCTTATTAGCTCCATTTAAAGTAGGAGACCCTTCATTTTTAAAATGGGCTCCCTTGTCCTAAAGTCTTGCAGAAGCGGAAGTATCAGCTCAGCATTCACCCTTTCGAGTCCCATCGGGACTTTATACATTTCAAATCAATCACCTTTCATTTGCCTAAATTCCAAAGGGTATGGGCTCAATGTGCTCAGTCTTTCCTCATAAGGTAACCCCTTCATCCAGGAATCAACCTGCTGAATCTTCTCTGAACTGCTTCTCACCAAATTATATCCTAAAGTAAGGAGACAAAATCTGGACTCACATGTAATCCTCCAAAACTGTAGTATAACTTCCCTACACTTATTTTCTATTTTACTTGCAGTAATAACTTACCTGCCATTCCTTGTTGAGAATGCCTGTTAGCTTTCTGTTTTTGTTACTGTTAGTTTCAGTTTGGGGCAGCACAGTGGCTTAGCGGTTAATACCACTACCTCACAATGCCAGGAGTCTGACTTCAATTCCAGCCTTGGGTGACTGTCAGTGT
The DNA here is from genome assembly GCA_024137785.1 of Ginglymostoma cirratum. Classification (NCBI taxonomy): domain Eukaryota; kingdom Metazoa; phylum Chordata; class Chondrichthyes; order Orectolobiformes; family Ginglymostomatidae; genus Ginglymostoma; species Ginglymostoma cirratum. Next base: position 6,767,089 of record JAHRHZ010000061.1, on the reverse strand, counting down.
GGTGTTTGTATGTTCTTCCAGAGTCTGTGTAGGTTTCCTCCAGTTGATCCAGTTTCATCCCACAGTCCGGGGATGTGCAGGTTAGGCAGGCTAGTGATCATAAAAACACCATACAGAGTTACGGGGCTGGAGTGGGGTGCCTGAGTGGGCTGCTCTTTGGAGGGTCAGTGCAGATTTGATGGACCAAAGGGCCTCTTTCTACACTGTAGGGATTCAATGATTCCATTTATGCGCAAGGACTCCAAAGCTGTTTGAAAGCAATAATTCCTAGTCTCTCATAACTAAAACAAATTCTGCTTTTAAGGTATTTTCCTGACAAAGTGAATAACAACACACTTAAGTGTACTCTATTCCATTTGCAATGATCTTGCCCTTGTTCTCGATGAAAATCTAACAGAGGAAAATTTTGACCAAACGGGAGAAGCCATGTATAGGCAAACTATATCAGTCCAAGCATAAGTCTAAATATAGATGTCTTTAAAACTAGTGTGAAGATAAGCTAAGATATAGGATTGCTCATCCAATGTAATATATGTATCTGCTGCTGAAAAAAAAATCCACGCCTTGTCATGGTTCTGAACAATGCTCTAGGCATTTTACAAAAACACATACTTTGAAAGTGTTGCATTTTTAAAAACAGTGCAAAGGTACATCTTACTTCTATCAATATATTCTTCTTTAAAACAACATACCACCATATGGTTTGGTTCTGTAAGAGCGACTTTCAGGTGAGTATTTATACAGTCTGTCTGTTACTATCCACATCACTCGAAAGACATACGCTGTATACGGGTGCAATTTTGTGATGTTGTAGATTGCATCTTCAATAACCTGTGCAAGTAGTGGGTCATATAGACAACAGATCAATTGCTTTACAAAGATTCCAAGGATGGCACTTGTTCAACTGCATTTTCTTTACTGTTAATTCAATCCAATTTTACTTTTGAATATATCTGCCTTTCAAAGTACAAAGTGAAACTGAACTAACTAAAACATGTAGTCGTGAAGGCTTTAAGAAAATAACTTATGAAACTTCAATGAACAAACTGTAAATAAAGTACTTCCAATCTTTCTATGAATTAAAAATCAAATAGCAATCACTTGCAAGTATCTATCCATAGTTTAACTGAATAGGAAAGTTCTATGCACATGAATCAATATAAAATATTTGTTGCAGAGGGATATAAGACAGACAACTAAAGTTCTGTGCCCTAAAAGATGTTTATTGCAAACTGAAACTTAAGTATTCAATTGCAAATCTGGAAATTGTCATCAAAATTCAAAACAGACATTTTGTATTTCAACTATTCAGTCAACATGAATTTTCTTCAATCAACAATGTTAAGTAGCTTTTGAGGGTTGTGGATACTGAAACAAATTTCTATATTTATATGCTGGATTTTACGGCAAACTCTTAAAGCATTCAGAAGTATTGGAATTGTTGTAGCCCATTATGAAATACATACTTCAGTATAAATCCATTGCCCAGCTAGTTCGCTGTACCTCCACTGAAGAATATATCTTACTGCTGATGAGTTTGCTCGTTCCCATTTTACAAGAATTGATGTACTATGTATTGCACTTGCCACAGGAGGATGGGGATCATTCAGTGACTCTAAAGAGACACAAAAAAAATGCAATATTTGCAAGTAACAAAAACAAAAACTCATTGATCACTTCCATGAATCTGAAAAACAGTGAATGAAATCTTGATACCTCTTAATACTGATCACAGCATTTTACTGCAAAACAACATTTTCATTATGGTTTCTTTATCAATTAAACTTGAAGCTATCCTAATGAGGATTCTCTTTCTCCTTTAAATCTAATAGGTATAAGAAGTTTACTAGTTGTGATCTAATTGTCATTGGGTGAATTCATCCGATGCTCTAATTTATTTCCATACAGTATCTTCAACAATGTGGTGAATCAATGGACCACTAAGAATGTAAATGGTTGGATTTTTTTTATCCTTTTACTGATCCATGCAGAAAAAAAAATTAGAAATATGCTGCCAAAATTTAACTAACTGAACATCAACAATGAGGGTTTATCAATGTTACATTAACCATAAGTGCCTTCAAAAGGAGAGGGCAAGTAGAAATAGGAAGAAGACAGGAAAAGTAGTTACAAAGATGTTGCTGCCAGTAGCTGTCCTATAGTCTCAGTGGCTAAATGCATCAAACAGCATGCAACAAGGATGTGAAGATCAGGTAGGGTTTGGACTGAGATGCTATGAACTGAAAAATGGCTGACAGAGACAAATGGCCTCAGTGTTCCTCCCACTGGAAAGGAAAGAAATCAGTCAAAACTGCAACTCATTATGTGACAACAAACAAAAGTTTTTGTTTCTATAAGAAGGCTGAAGAGCCTCACAGCATCAGGGACCCGGGTTCGATGCACCTGTCTGTGTGGAGTTTTCACATTCGCCCCGTGTCTGCGTGGGTTTCCGTCAGGTGCTCTGGTTTCCTCCCACAGTCTAAAGATGTGCAGGCTAGGTGAATTGTCCATGCTAAATCACCCGTAGTGTTCAGGGATGTGTAGATGGGTTACAGGGAAAGAGTAGGGGGATGGGTCTGGGTGGGATGCTCTGAGGGTCGGTGTGGACATGTTGGGCCAAAGGGCCTGTTTCCACACTGTAGTGATTTAATGATTCCATGAAGGATTAAGTTCCACTGTGAAGATGCCATATTTGCATAATGTTCATTAGCTGGAAATTGGGAAAGGAATAATTCTTTTAAGCTAACATTTTATTTGTCTCAGATAAACAAATTCACCCTGAAAATGGACATAAAGGCAAATCACGAGAGAGTGTATTTAGGCCAAAAGTGAAAAACATAATGGGAATTTATTTTCAACTGGTTACTTTTAATGAGTAACATGGTAAATTCTACCAGAGTCTGTCACAAGAATTCAACAAACAAGCCCCAAAGCTGTTTGTTCACAAATACTCAGTAAATCTTTCTCCACTCTACTTAAGTATTGAGACCAATGGCCAAGATAAATTTATTAAGCCTTTCAAATTTTATGCCAGTACAAAAAGAAACCATAACTGCTATTTTTTAATTCTCCACCAGAAGTCCACTAAGATTGATGAAAAAAACTTAATTGGATGTTGCATTGATGGTACTTGGTTGTTTTGGAGGCTTAGCTCTTAAATTTTAATATTCTTAATTACTGCCACAGGTTCCTTGTGCTGCAGTACTTACTTTTCATTTTTGTTTTTGAGATTATTGTATTTATGGACTTTAACACTTCCTTTAATTTCTATGTTGCTTTCTATGTTTTTATTCTATTTCTGGTTTGTTGCCATCTGCAGTATAAGTCATTACAAACAATTCAGAATGATAGAGTCTTACTAGATCTACCTTTCATCAATGTGCTGTAGCAGTGAAAAAGCAGAATCGGAGAAGGAATGAGAGGTCTCATTGCACCCAAAGGGGACAGCCACAGATATAACCAAGTAGTATGTTGTGTCAAAAATGTAAAATCAAAACATATGCTGCCTCTGGCACCAACCTCCCTCACTTTGCTAAAGTATATAACTTTTAACCCTGACTCCAATTACCCTTCGAAGAAGAAAGAAGCTACAATAGCTAAACAGTGAAAATACGCTGGAAACATTTACGCAAATACACATTCGGAAAAAGACCCACCTCCATGAAAAATACTTACCTGAAGAATATGCATGTTACATAAAAGTCCTTTGAATGACTTATTTAAGAATAGCTCACAGTTCAAAGCTCAAACTTTAAATATTGCTCCTTACCTGTTATATGGAACACATAAGATTCCTTAGCCCTTTTACAGCTAAACTGACAGATCTGCACCTATATTAAAAAAAAAGCAACGATCCTCTGAACACAGTGGTGCAAACAATAGAGCTCAGTAAATTCTGTAAAAATTGGTTAAACTGAGAACTTATACAGTCCTTTGCATGACCTCAGGACATCCAAAAGTAGTTTACAACAACTGATGTATTTTAAAAGTGCAGTCAATGTTGCATGAGAACACAGAGATAACAAGCATGGGGCTGGATGAACACAGCAGGTCAAGCAGCATCACAGGAGCAGGAAAACTCGACGTTTCGGGCCTAAACCCTTC